>CM054811.1:8901465-9183814 GCA_028984105.1 Lavandula angustifolia
GCTGTCTGGATATCTTGCAACTTCTGATCCACTCTGTTGGGTGATTATTCTATCCTCAGCATAGTCTTACTTAGTGGGAAATGATTCTATCTTCTATACTGAACCATGCTCAGCAACCTAGAGCTCTGATTGTTGAGAAGATTTGAAGATCCCAAAACCCTATCTGATTGGTGAACCATTCCGTTGTAATCGTTATTTGTCTCTGAGGTTTCAGACTCAGTAGACACTCTGCTCTGATCAAGGCGCTCAGTAGATTATCTGCCTTAACACCAGAAGTAGAAGACTCGGTGATCTTGGACTCGCGAGAGCAAGATATCGAAAGAGTCGATGGAACTGGACTCGGCAGAGCAGCTTCACCGAACTCGAGCTGATCTTCAGTAGACTTTCCTCAGCTATCTACCTACTGAATACGGGATCAGACTCAGCATCGGCAGACAGTCAGAACTGTCAAATACTTTTGAAAGACAGAAACTGAATCGGAAGGCAACAAAGCTGCCAAAGCAACCAAGGTCTTTGTCGCCGCAGCGCTTCAACCGCCTAACCGCCCGCATGACGACGAACGTAAGCCGGTGACAAAACCAGCGAACCAGAAGTCGAAATTGCTCTAACTGGCCAAGTGGACCAGTCTTCTAAAGAGAGCAGTTCGGAAGAAATCATGGCCGACGAAGAGGGAGCCAATCTGAAGATGAACTCAGGTTCGAGGAACTTGGGAGAAGACCTGCCCGAACCAATTCACATAACCACCACTGAGCAGATCGATGTGAAGTTGAATTTGGTCGCGGAATGTCCAAAATTTTATGGAAAGCTGAACGAGAATCCTTTCTCTTTCTTGGAGGGATTCAATCAGGTCTGCGATTTGCACAGGCAGAGTCATTTGGATACTTTCAAACTAAAAGCATTCCCTTTCACTCTTCAAGAGAGAGCTCGAGCATGGTTTTCTGGACTTCGACCTAGGTTGATTACTACTTGGGCTCAGATGCGTTAGACCTACTTGGATAAGTATTTCCCTCAATCGAAGACCAATGTTCTCAAGAAGGAAATTTTGGGAATCTCTCAAGAACTAGACGAATCATTCGGAGCTTATTGGGAGCGTTTTGGGAAGCTAGTTGATAGTTGTCCAAACCGTGGTTTTTTTATGTGGATTTGTTGCAATGCTTCTATCAAGGGATGACAGACGAGTCAAAAACCATGGTGAATGTTGGTTTGAAGGGTAGCTTTGTTAATAGCTACTATAAAGATGCCAATGCTATCATTGAGGGCCTTGCCAAGTCGACATCGCAGTATAAAGGTCCAAGAATGCAAAGAAGATCTGTAAACCTTTCAAATGGAGACTTTCTAGACGATCTCGACATGAAAGTGAGACTCAAAATGGAGGAGAAGTTCAGCCAGCTTGAAGATAATTTAGACCGGTTGTTCAAGGAGAAGAATCCTTCTTCTTCCTCATCTCCGCAATTGATGGCAAACCACACATGTGGAGTATGTGGACAAAGGGGACACACTTCCTTGCAATGTCATGGTGAGGATGTCAATGCAGCTGGAAATTGGAACGGACAGAACAAGGTTCATCTGAACTTAAGGTGGAGACAAGTTGACCAAGCGCCACAACCGCCAAGAAATCCTCCACAACAATCATACCAACAGCCTACACACCATCATCAACAATATCAGCCACCACATCAGCAAGGGTATCAACAACCCTACAAGCCTCCACATCAAAGGCAATTCCCGCAGCAATTTCAGCAGCAGAGTGGTCCGTCTGTCCAGGCGGACCAGAGCAGCCCGTTGGAGAAAATGATGGCTGATATGATTAATTCTCAGAAGAACGCCATTGCCTATCAACAACAGATACAAGAGGAGATTAATCAGACCAAGAGAGATAATCAAAGCACCGTCGAGAATTTATCCAAGCAAATCTCCAAGTTGAACTCTTCGATTCAAGAAATGAAGGCAAGTCAAGGGCAGTTACCGTCGCAAGTCCAGCCCAATCCCAATGCTATGGCTAATGTAAGTCAAATTTGCATGTACGGTAAAAAAGAGAATTTGTTCAACAAGGAAATTGATGGAGAGCAAGGTGCCCGAACATACAAGCACGTGGAATTTCCACAAAGTCAAGTACAACAACTCATCCATCGCTATGACAATTTATATCGGACACCTACCCTGGGTAGCTATGACAATTTATATCGGACACCTACCCTGGGTACAGAGCAACCTTACCGAGCTTCGCATCAAATGACATTGAAGCCGAAAATGTCAATCATTCATCCGCCTGGCCAAGCCGACCATGGATCCTCTATGCTTGAAGAATTGATGTGCGAGACGATTGCTTCTCAAAAAGATGCCATGGCATATCAGAAGAAGATGCAGAAGGAAATAACTTCAAATCATGATGAGATCCAAGCCGTGAAGAGAGAAGTGCAACCATTGAAGTGGGAGCAACAAAATATCTTGGAAAATCTGACCAAGCAAATGTCTATGATGACCACTTCGCTAGATGAAATGAAGGCAAATCAAAGGCAATTACCTTCTCAAACTCGGCCAAATTCGGCTGCCCATAGTTGCAATCACATCATGTTGAGGAGCGGAAAAGAATTGCCCGAACCCATACCGAAGATGAATCCGAAAAAGATTCAATCTGCAGCAAAGAGGGCCGAACTGGCCAGGCCGAGCGTTTTGGCCAGACGAGAGAGGCCGAACCGCCCTGCATGACCTTACAAAGACCGCAGGAATCTTGCCGATGAAGTCTTGCCGAGCGAGAGAGGGCCGAACCGCCCTGCATGCACTCGAAACTGTCATGCCTCCACCATTTTCTGAGGCATTGGAGAGGAAACGGACACCGAATAAGGAATACATGGATTTTGTGAAGTTGTTCGAGAAGCTGGAAATCAACATACCTTTCCTCGAAGTCATGAAGATTCCCCAATTTGGGAATAAAACCAGGTTGACTTTTATCCCACAATCTGTAGCCTTTAACCCCCTCTGGATAACCAAGAAATACACATTTCTTACCTCTAAGATCTAGTTTATCACCTTTTTGATGCACAAAGGCAGCACAACCAAACACACGAAGGTTGGACAGATCAAGAGACTTACCAAAATAAACAGACTCTGGACACTTACCATTTAGATGTGCAGATGGAAGTCTGTTGATTAAATAAGTTGAAGCAAGAGCAGTAATACCCCAGAAAGTCTTAGAAAGACCTGCAGACCCAAGCATACATCTGACCTTATCTAAAATGGTCCTATTCATTCTCTCAGCAACTCTATTTTGCTGAGGAGTATAAGGAACAATCCTATGTCTTTTAATTCCAGATTTAGTACACAAATCATTCAAAGAGGCATTGCAAAATTCAAGTCCATTATCAGTTCTGAGAACTTTAATCTTTTTACCAGTTTGATTTTCAACCAATTTCTTCCAGGAAACAAACATCTCAAAAACTTCAGAATTATGTTTTAAGAGAAACAACCATGTTTTCCTAGAGAAGTCATCAATAATAGACATATATATTGACATCCACTATGGGTAGGAGTACTAGAAGGACCCCACACATCAGCATGAACATACTCAAGAATATCAGAAGAGCCAGAGCACATAGCAGAATCAGAAGCAGGAAAGGACACTTTGTGTTGTTCACCAGAAACACAAGTATCACAGAATGGTACAGTAGACAACTTGTCATTACCAAACACACCAGTCCTTTTTAAAATCTCCATATTTTTATTACTTAAATGACCTAATCTGTTATGCCACAGAGCAGTTTTGTCATCAAAAGTTGCATTAAAAGTGCTAACATTATGCATAGGGACAACAGTAAAAGGGTACAAATTGTTTGTCCTTCTAGACTTGAAAACAACCATAGAACCCTTCTTAACTTTCATCCAGCCATCACCCCAGCTACCCTTAAAACCATCATTTTCAAGAGCAGTAAATGAAAGCAGATTGCAGACCACATCAGGTACATATCTCACATCTTTCATGGTACAAACAAAACCAGATTCAAATTCGAGGCAGATATCACCTATTCCCATGACATCACACTTATGTTTATTTGCAACAATAACATAGCCAAAATCTCCACTTTTAAACTTTGAAAAACAGGTTTTGAAAGGAGAAACATGGTAAGCACTGCTAGAGTCCATAAGCCATTCATTCACATAATCAGAATTCACCAAATTCACATAAGACAAATTATGGGGATCAGAGACCATAATGTACTTCTCTAGAATGTTTGGATTGGTATTATCTCCTAAGACAACATTAGAGGCAGACACACCCTTCTGATCACTACCCTTTTTTTTCTTCTTAGGATTAGGGTAGTCTTTTTGGAAATGACCATACTCACCACAGTTATAGCATTTTCTTCCCTTAGGCCTAGACTTAGACCTACATTTCTGAACCTTTTTCTTACCACCATTTTCGGATTTTTTGTGGTTATGTGTTCTTTCAGTGGCTCTACCTCTAACATGAAATGTTGTACCTGTTTTCAGAGCTCCTGCCCCCCCCCCCTAAATTTCAAATCCAACTCCTTACTTTTCAGTACATAAATAACAGTTTCTAGATTAATTTTATCCCTGCCATTATTTAATAGCAGATTGAACATCACTGTAGGAATCAAGTATGACATTCAAAAGAGCAATGTGGGCATAGTTATCAATACTGATCACCAGTTTGTTTAATTTGTTGCAACAGTTTGTTAAATTCATCAAGATTCTCATCTATATCTTTAGACATATCAAGTTTAAATCTAAAGAAAGATTGTAGCAAATATATCTTAGAAGGCAGAGGTGTTTCCACATATAATTCAGTTAATTTATCCCATGTATCTTTAGCAGAGGTAAGATGCTCAACTTTCCTAAGCACAGAATCAGACAAATTAAGAGTTATAGCAGATAAAGCAAGCTCATTCATTTCATCCTTTTTCTTATCTGTTTCCTTTTCATCATAAGAGTGATCAATGACACAAGCAACACGTTTTTTCAACCAAAATAGCCTTTATTCTCCTTTTCCAGAGATTAAAGTCAGACTTACCATTGAAAGGTGCTATGCCACTAGAGGAGGCCATAGCTACACTCACTGTATGAGAGTAAATTGTTAACTCTGGTTAGGAGTTAACAATAAATCCAGATTCACGGCCGAGGGTTACCCAGATCACAATCGCAGACTCTAACTAAATGTAAAATAAAAATGGGATGATAATTCCGTCGGCTATAAATTAGTTGGAGACAAATGGATAATTTCCAAGCAAATGGTATCGTGCCTAGACGTCAGAAAAGGATGAAGAATCGCCTCTCTCGCTTAGTGCGTAATAATGTTTCATCTACAATTGGAGACAACTCTCCAACAAATATTAAAGATAATTTCCAAGAAAATTAATTAAAAAAAAACGCTACATACTTAGCAAATTAATTTATCCCATGTATCTTTAGCAGAGGTAAGATGCTCAACTTTCCTAAGCACAAAATCAGACAAATTAAGAGCTATAGCAGATAAAGCAAGCTCATTCATTTTATCATTTTTCTTAACTGTTTCGTTTTCATCATAAGAGTGATCAATGACACAAGCAACACGTTTTTCAACCAAAATAGCATTTATTCTCCTTTTCTAGAGATTAAAGTCAGACTTACCATTGAAAGGTGCTATGCCACTAGAGGAGGCCATAGCTACACTCACTGTATGAGAGTAAATTGTTAATTCTGGTTAGGAGTTAACAATAAATCCAGAAACACGGCCGAGGGTTACCCAGATCACAATCGCAGACTCTGTTCAAAACCTACCTCTTAATCGACTTATTGTTGGGCAGACGTATGAAACAATAAAATCTCAAAACCTACCTCATGTTTAATTTAATATAATTTGTATTTGTTTTGCCCGAATAGCGACGATTACTCAGTCTATTCTGCACAGGACATTTGCTAATTTTCCTCATCTTTTAATAAAAACAACTAATGAGGGGTAGAGCATCTGCACCTTCAATTTCACATGAATGAATAATGATGACGATTGTGGGTACAATTTTTGACGACGCATAATTTAAGAGAGCATAAATGCTTAAAAAGTGGTAAGGAAATGGAGCGAACCTGTTGTACAACATTATTTTGAGCATTGCACCAGCCATGTTACTGAGATGTATGTGAATTAATAATTAAATAAATTGGTAGCCCATGTGTGGCGTGTCGTTGGATCATGTGTGGCATGTCGTTTTGCACCTTGTTCTTCTCCGTTGCACCATGTGCAGCAGTTGATTCATGCTGCGCCACTAACAAACTTTCTTAAGGGAATTTCAATGACAATGAAAAAACACTGTGTGGAGTAAGGTTTGAGCACGATTTCGAGGTATTTTGTGTTTTGTTCTACTAATATCTTCTGCACATTTTAATTAATATATATGCATAAATTTATTATACATAACATGATTTGACACCATTGAATTTGCATGTTATAATATAATACTTAATTAGTGCCTATAAATTTTTATTCGTAAAAAAGTATTTATATGTATTTTATTTATGCATGTTAAAAAAAGTAGTTTGCTCACGCTTTCTTTGTGGTACGCAACTCCATTTGCATGATTTTGCTAATTGAACGTTCACATGAATAGTAAATACGTTGTACGAAACTCGTGCAAAATT
Source organism: Lavandula angustifolia (assembly GCA_028984105.1). NCBI lineage: Eukaryota > Viridiplantae > Streptophyta > Magnoliopsida > Lamiales > Lamiaceae > Lavandula > Lavandula angustifolia. The sequence continues at coordinate 8,908,096 of CM054811.1, forward strand.
ATGGCATCTCAATAGTTTCACCATTATTTTCTTACATAATTCATGAAATATTAATTCGCTGTAAACGTAAAATTATTTTCCAAGTGAAAATAAATCTTTGAACTAAAAGCAATATACCTTTAATTTCTTATCCTTTTAGTTGTTACGAGTCAATAAGTTACTTGTACTAGCAAATATGATGACAGAAAAATGGCCTGAATATCATATCCCAACCGAGTAAGAAGAAGAAGAAGAAGAAGAAGAAGAAGATGGAATAGTCGGAAATGGTACCGTGCCTAGACGTCGGAAAAGGATAAAGAATCACCTCTCTCACTTAGTACGAGTTTCTGTGCCTAGATCGATGTCGGAAATGGATGAAGAATCGCCTCTCTCTCTGCGCGTCCGCGTTTCTGTTTTGTTCTGGTTCGATTTGGGATTTCTGTATATTATGGCTTACCGATGGATTGCCGACAGAATTTTCCGTCGGCAATCATTTAAAAAACACCGACGGATTATTCCATCGTTAGAGTTGTTAAATTATTTAAAAATATATAATAATATTTTTAGATAATTGCCGACGGAATAGGGTCCTATTTGATTAAAGATAATTTCCAAGCAAATACGTCTGCCCAACGACTGATTATTTTTATCCGAAGATAATCAGTCGGAATAGATTTTGGGCTGCAAAATAAAAATTAATAACCTTAAACAAAAGCGCTTACTAAATGTAGATGACTTGACAAAAGTACCCTCGTGCATATCCACCACTATACTTAAATGGAAAACTTTAAATATTACCAATAATATAAAGATTTAAAAGGCATTAATGGGCGTAGTTTACTGGTACATTTATGAAGCAAAAAGTCATCGGGCATGAATCTCCGAGATAGTGAGGTCATTTTTGGAATATCTATTAATATTTCCCGGCTTCGTGCATTCCCGTTCTTCGCAAAGAGTGGCTGCTTGGGCGGCGGCGGCAGGTCAACAATCTCACGGCTGAGCATGCCAGAATTGTTTGAATGGTCGGTCGATCTTTGGGGAAGCAAACCAATTTGAATGCATCGAACCATCTCTTCCTCTATCTCTCCACTTGCTATGCTTTCGTCCACAAAACCCAAACCATTTCCCTCACTCCACATTTTCCACGCCTAAAATTCGACAAGTACTATTACTTTGATAAGGCAGAACATGCATGAGAGAGAGAGAGCTTACACTTCCTGAAAGGCTCAAGGACCAATCGTCATGGAAATAATGTGTATTCTTAATTCCACTAATAATCTCTAGTATCAACACTCCGAAACTATACACAACGGATTTCTCTGAAAATCGCCCTTCCATTGTGTATTCTGGTGCCATGTATCCACTGTAAATGAAATGTTCTTGTTAGTACGAATTGATTTACTCGTACAAGACATGTTCGAGAATCAAGATTGACTTGCTATGTTCCGACAACTCTTGCAGTATCGCCGTGATCTTGGTTGCCTACAAATATTCTTGCCATTCCAAAATCGGAAATTTTCGGGTTCCAATCTTGGTCTAGCAGCACGTTGCTTGGCTTGAGGTCGCGATGAATGATCCTTAGCCTCGAGTCTCTGTGGAGATAGAGGATACCGCGCCCAATGCCCTCGATGATACTGTAACGCCTCGGCCAATCTAAGATCGTATTTGATGGACTTGTAGCACCAAAGAGACAAGCGTCTAAGCTTTTATTAGGCATGTATTCATAAATCAGAATCTTCTCTTCTTTCTCTACACACCCTCCCAGAAGCTTCACAAGATTCCTATGCTGGAGTTTGGATATCACAATCACTTCGTTCATGAATTCCCCCATTCCTTGTCCGGAATCCGCTGACAGTCTCTTCACAGCAATTTCGTTCCCATTTGCCAGAACTCCCTACAAAAAGGCCACATTTATCACAAGTTCTTCCGATTGAAAAGTTAAAAAAATGCAAGACTTTGAAACTTCATACCTTGTAAATATGCCCAAACCCACCCTCCTAAGAAGGTTATTCTCATGGAACTGTTTTGTTGCATTAGCAAGTGTTAGGAACACAGTCGTCGAAAATGCATATATAGATTGTATAAATCTACGATTACAATGGTTCAGACACCCTGAATATTAGGGTTCACTCACACCACTATAAAACCTAATCACACAGCCAGCCAAACGAGCTCGGTGGCACACCTATACAAGTTTCTACACACACACTCTCTGAAACAAACTCACAGAGAGAATGGAGAGGAAGAACAGTGTAGTAACACTTTGGCTGCGCACACAGAAGCTGCCCTAGAAGAGGCGAGTTACAACACTACATAAAGGTAGGGCAACATCGCACAACAGGGTTGGAGTCATGGGCTGGGCCGCACGAAGACAAGCAGGCCGAACAGGTGAAGTGGGCCTAGAAATATCAACAGCAAGCATCTCGAAAGTGAAATTTGGCAACTCTCCGATACTAAACTCCTTCGATTCATCTCTGAGTACAATTGCAGTTGAATCCGTAGCGAATATTTGCCCGATTTGTATGAAATCTTTTACTTTGTTCCCTGATTTCACAAACAACACACATTCAATCTAAGAGTAAATTAAAACACACTCATAAGTCATAATGTCCAAGTAATAAATCCTTCACCTTTTCTCTTCACCATCAACCACCAAGCAAGGAAGATCAAAATGGATAAGGCTAAGCATACAACACCCACAACTACATGAAACACTAATATACAACTTCATCTTTTTCTTCTTACCTATAGAAAGAAAGATTGATTAGATACAATTCAATCAATATTCTACGAGATTCAAACAAAGTCGAGCAAATTAAAGAAAGGCATTACCTAGTTCAGAAGCAGAGAGACGAATATGAAGATCCACACCAACACTACCAAACTCTTGAGAATCAATCAAGGTATCCTTCCTCCAAAACAAACAACCAATGCTTCCATCATAAGCATAAGCTATGAAAGAGCAATTCCCCAAACATCTACTCCTACAGTCACCTTCCTTCTTCGAAGCGAACGCCTCCGCAAAGTCCGGAACCTTCATATACTTCACCCTCACAAATCCATCTCCTTTCCCACCTCCATAACACTCCTACTCCTTCCTCCTCCTACACCCACTAATCCATTTCCCACTATCCCATTCCTCCTCATTCATTGGCTCAAACAAACCCTCTCAAACAAGAACAAATAGGCGACTTATTAATATTACAACTACCAAAAGCCCCACACCTCCCATAAACATCGCATTCGTTTTCGGGAGCAATCCAAACTTCATTCCATACTTTCTTCGTATCATCCCATACCTTTCTTATCACGCTAGCGGAAGAATTCACGGTGACTGTTACATACAGCTTCTCTTTAGGTTTCGTGTACAAGAAGTTTCCGGCGCTATCATTCGTCACGTGAGTGAATCCGTCCACGTAGGGGTAGAACATTTCTTTAATCCCGAGAAAAACCAGGCCGTTCCACGGCCCGCTCCGCCAGTGGGGCCGGCCGTCGTTCCGCACCATCAGCTGCGGGATGGCGGCGGCCTCAATGCCGGCGGTGAAGCTTCCGATTTGAGGATCGGAGGCGTTTCTCCACGCAGACAACGCCACCTCCTTCCCGGGGGCTGCATTCTGACTAGTGTCATTCCCGGAACGATGACGTCAGTGGGTTGGGAGAAAGACTCCCAAATTGAATCTCCAGTTGCCACGTCACGCAATTGGAGGTTTCCGTTGTCGAGGAGTTGGAGGGTGGAGTTGACTTTAGGAGAAGTGAGATTGGTTGACCAGAGGGTTTGATTTATGCCGTCGATGAGTACGAGGTTGCCGTCTCTGGATAGGGTGACGGCGCCGGAGGAGTCTCTTAGGGTATTTACTCTGTTGGCCACCCATATGACGGTGTCTTCGGAGAAGGCGAAGAAGATGCCCAAGTAGCGGTTGGTGGAGTTTGGTGGGGTGAAAAATCCTAACGTGTAGACCCTCTTTTGAGAGACTATGGTGCCTCCGTCTCTGATAACTACGCCGGCGGAAATGGTGTCGGTTTCTAAGCTCGAAGATAGAAGAAAGTGGAAAATAAGAAGAAATGTTGATTTATGAAAAAGAAGTTCAGAGATGTTCATTTTCATTGCTAGGAAGAAGAGGAAGCTGTGGCTTTGTGAGTTGTGATTATATACATATGGTATTTTGACATGGAAAAAGTAATTGTATATGCAGTGTGACAACATATTTTTTTTATTTTTTCTTTTGGATGACAACATATTATGTCTATTTGATTTGATTGGCTTGAAGTTGACAATAAAAATAGTTTGACTTTCTAACAAGCAGGTCCCAAAGGTGGGAGACTTGGACTAGAAATTATTGGAGAGTGACAGTCATGAATAAGATACTTGGAACACATGATGTATTAGTAGTTGAATGTACTTTTTTTTATCAAAGGTTATTTTTTGTGGCTGTATTGCATTGGAAGTGTGCATCTTAGATAGCAAGACTGGCCTGGAACCGGTATCACCATCAAATTCTCATTGGTTTTGAGAAACGCGCGAATTCGATAGACACGGTGTGAGACGACCAAATCAACAATTAACCAGGTTTTGATTGGATTTGGAATAGTTTTATTAAAGAAATTATTTTCTCTCTTCAATATATCCCTAATTGACCCAATGACTTTTAATTAAACTACTAAATTTCAATATTCCTAATTGACTTTCGGTCGGTTTGCAAAGCATTGCATTCAACACCATTAATTTGCAGGCCAAATAAGTGTAGAGAAGTCGATGGTAGAGAGAATTACAGTTAGTGGTCTGATCATTTTCTCGAAGCATATATAGAAAGTCGAATATTTCAGCTACAGAAATAACACGGCTTTCTTTATTCATTGGTGGTTGGAATTTTCAACCAAACAGACGCAATTGGCGTGCATAAGATTATTCTTTTACACGATATATACTTTACAATTAATTCATCATCTCTACATCAGAACTGCCATAGTCTACGGCCTAATCAACTATAACTTATAGACCAGAGACCAAATTATACGCAGTACCAGATCGTTTCATCGGCCATCGACCACGGTGAGAGTAACATTATTAATAGAGGAACTACTCTTTTGGGAAGAGCTTGTACCCGTACCCGAACCCGTATCCGGACAGGTCGAGTTTATAGCGAAAGCCGGTTTCTTCGGCTGGGGAAGCTCTACTATCTCACTGATGAGCATTGACAGCACTGGCTTGTCTTCTTGAACGCACAACAACCCGACATGCATGCACCTCATCACCTCTTCCTCGCAATCCGAGCTTGCTATTCTTTGATCTATCAAAGATTCAACTTTGCCCACTTTCCACAGATTCCATACATGAAGTTTAAACATCCAAGCCAAAGACGAATCATATGCATGAGCTAGCAAATTTTAGTATCTGGGACAGCATTCTGAATCCCCTTTTAAATAAATAAATATGAACATCTGGTCAACTAATTGTTTAATAATATGTTAAAGAGTAGAGGGTATTTTTTAAGCTAATTACATGTCCCAGAAGGTTTAAAGAGCCTTCTTGATGGTGGAAGCTTGAATTCTTTCTCCCGGTACAAATCTCTAACATTAATACTCCAAGGCTAAAAACATCACTTCTTTCTGAAAACCTTCCTTCTATTGCATATTCAGGTGCCATATATCCACTGCAAGAAAATCAAACCACATCAACTTGAACTAACATTGTTGGTCCCGAGTCAAACGTTTAGGTGTAGGGGGGTGAATACACCTATTTTTTTTTTCTCAGACTCAAACACGAACAGTCCGTAAGACGGAAGATGTCTAATGAATGGATTCAGTAGACCAGACAAGCTGCTCTTGATCGCGTGGATAGAGTGGCTGAGAGTGTTGAGCTCTACTAACTGACTGGAGTCAGAATTCAGAAGCGTTCAACAACAGTTCAGTAGCGTGCGAAATGTGTAGGCCCAATTCAATTTGTTTGAAAACGTTTGTTTATTAAAGTCGTTCAGTATATTAGTGCAACATTTTTACTTTTACTGAAATAACAGTTATATGATTTTGTAAAGATGTTTTCAGTATGAGCAGTTACCAATGCAACAGTTAAACAACACAAAAATTTTAAAGTGGTTCGGATACGCAAGATCCTACGTCCACTGATCTTGAACAACGCAGGTTACTATTTTATTATACTGAGTTAGTCTCAGTTAGTTTGTGCGCAGGACAAACTGTAACTTGTGATTATACTGAGCAAGTCTCAGTTTACAGGGTCAAACGGTAAGGTTTGAATGTATCTACAACGATGAAGGAGTTCTTAATAATTAAGAACAGTTCATTAACTTAACTCATTCGGTTTCAAGCTATGGATTTTACAGTTGAGCTTAGGTTAGAGGGTGGGAACGAGAATGGCTTCTAGAACGAAGAACAAAGAGGAATAATCACTCTGGGTTGATGTTCTTCACTTGAATAAATGCTAAGTGTTCTAGAGCTTTAATTCGTTGAATGCTTGAGTTCCCGTAGGGTCGCTTGTAAGATCGTGTAGTGTGACTTGAATGACCACGATCTTCCCTCTATTAATAGACGTGAGCGTGAATAGATCCGTTGGAGATGAACTGTCCACGTGTCACTCTATAAAGGTAGCAAACGGCTCCTTTTTCGAATTCTGTAGAGTTCGCTTCCTTTGCAGAAAGTGGTTGACTTGCAGCTTTTATCGGAGACTTTGTCAACTGGCTGCTTGTCATTGGTCGAGGTACAGAAAGTGGTTGAGACATATTCAGACTTCAAGGTTGATACTGAAGCTGACCTTCCTCAGATGTACAACCTCGGACAACTCTACTGAAATGACTTGAAGTCCACTGTCAGTTAAAGCAACTAACAGGTCGTTGCTGAGTCTGACCGAAAGGTTCAGTATGTTGCTCCTGCTGAGTCCAACACTATTGAGGGCCAAGACTCTGAGTTTAGTAAACTGCTCCTGCTGAGTCCAGTTCTACTGACTCCTGAACACCTTTCAGTATGCTGCTCCTGCTGAGTCCAGCCATATTGAATCTTCACTCCATGGCACTGCGGTAGATAGTCTACTGAAAGACAACAGACGGAACTACTGAGCCGGAACCATGCTGAAGGTGAGTCTACTGAGTTTGAAACACTCAAAGACAAAGGTGTTAACTTTTACAAAGGAATGGTTCACCAATCAAAATAAGATTTTGGGATCAGCCAAATCAACTACTGAATCATCTCCCAACAATTTTCCCCTATTTGATGGTGCCAAAACCTATCACTATATCTATATCTAACACTATCAATCTAAAGAACTACCAGATACAAACTCCTTACAAATATTACAGTGAGAATCTATGGAGAGTATCTTCAAGTCTTCTAATCTAAGCAAGAACCGAATACACAGATAATTAGTGAGTGTGTGAGTCAGTAATCACTTAGGTGATTCTGAATGTTAAAATAAACACGAAGCCGGCCATGGAGACAATGAGAAATTGTCAGGCCAAGTAGCAATTGATGTATTAATGATAAGAAATAGAGTACAATTACATCATTTATGTTGGGATTTTGTATACTGGAAGTAAATTTTATGCTTGTATATAATGTGTTTTGTCCCTACCACTATTTTATTCTCCTATCTGATAAATATATATATTTGCACATGTTATCCTTTATCTTGTATAAAAGTTAGATTTGTGTGGTATGTCGGGTATCATAGAAGACAACACAAATTGGTTGAACTGACAAGATATAAACAGTTATCACAGCTGAGACAACTTAAGGATAAGTTGTCGGTTTAAGCTGCAGTTTAGATAAGAAGTGGCTTGTCTTAGCTGCTTATCTTTACTGGTACACTTAAGGTGGTGTATTGATGGATCATAGTGAGATGTGTTCTCCTAACTGACCTTAGTGGAGAACCAAGATCTCGGTGACTTAGTTGGTCTTAAACTTGGTAAGACTTCAGTTGAGTGCATTTGGCTATCACTTTGACCTACTATGGTGAACGTCATCGCGACCGGATCTACGTATCTTGGGTGTTAGTAGTCATTTGTGGCTCAGGCTGGTTGTCTGTATCTTGCAATCGTATCTTAGTAAAATAGGTTGATAATATCCCCTGGGGAACTCGAAAGGATTAGCACACTAAACCCGACCGATTGATTAAGTTCAGGTGTGTTAATAAGGTCGAGTGGTACTACTCAGGAAAATATAAGATGTTAATTAATTTAAGCTGTTAGTGAGCTTAATTAATTAACGGATATTTCTATCTTAAATACAGAGATCGATTAAGTCTAAAATACAAGCCCTTGCTCAATTTGGGATAAAGGGGTAAGTCAGCACGAATTCTCTAGTGGAATGAATCTGTATTTATTAATTAATTTTGCTCTAGGCTGACCATAGATAATTAATTAATTTGAGGCTCTGCTTTATTTTTTGTATTAGATCCCTGATCTGACCCAATTAGTTGCCTAATTATTTATTGTCTCTCAGAAATCATTATTAATAGATTAATGTAAATTCTTTATATTATTTAATAATATTATTTATCTGGAATTAATTAGCTGGGCCAATTAATTGATAAATATTAGTAGCCCAGTGAATTAATTAATTATATTATGGGCTAATTATGTGGAAGCCCATTAGGAATATAATTAAATTAATGGGCTACAAATATATTAATATTATATTGGCTTTTGAAGCCTATATATATTAGTATTATGTTCATAAACAGATGCCACACAATCACATAATCACGCACGCCGTTTTGTGTGGAGAGACTTAAATCTTATTTTCTCCACTTCTCTGACCACCAGAGGGAGAAAAATGTTGGGACACATATCAAAAGATCTGACACACGAGCAACAATCAGAGCTGCAACAACATACGAAGGAGGAAGGTAATTGTTCCTAACCTCAATATCCTTCAATTGGTATCAGAGCCTGGTTTAGGCTCTGATTGTTGCTGTTAGGAGCATGATTAGGGTTTAATTCCATTGTTATCAGGTTAATTTTCGTGTTTGGGGCGGCCCGTGAGCCACTGTTTTAACCCCGTTGTAACGTTTTTCTCGTGAGAAAATTCACGAGTAGTTGATAGGACCAATGTGCATCATCTTATTTGCTATTTTATACTATATTTTGGTCCAGAATGCATGAAAATCGAGGCGCGACGGTGCAGAAAGACGGAAAAGGCGAAACTCTATTTTCTGGTAGAACACAACCGTCGTCTTCATGAGGCGCGTGGGGGTGCGTGCTGACTTATTGTTTAGATCCTTTTAGATAGTTTTGTTCGTTTTTTCGTTATCTTCGTCTGGATAGGTCGCACGACCCATTCCGATTTCTAGTTTGTCCGGAATAGCGTTGTAAAGGAGAAGTGGTCGTGCTGTCCAAAAATTCCCAATTCGGACGAAAACCCTAATTCGGCTAGGGTTCCGCCGCATCTTGCGGCGGCGATTCCCGGCGGGTTCGGCGTCCAATTGATGATCAGCTTGAACCGATGGATTCCTCGCCTCACGAGCTTCGCGTAGATATGTCGTATGGGATCATCCAATCTCGGATGTGACCGGAATCGACGTCTGAAGTTCGCTGCTCACCATAAATTTTTTCGGCGACAAATTCAAAAATTGAGGGAAATTGATGGACGATTTCGGCCGGAATCCGTTCATGGTGGCCTAAAATCGTCCAAGGATCATTACGCATGAATCAATTGAAAGAATCGCGGCTCGGAAAGTGGTGAATTTGCGCGGAGGAGCTCGCCGGCAATAGGCTACAAAATTCCGCAGCTCCATGTCGCGGCGGCGGCTCCAGGCAGCCGTTATTCATGGCACATGACGTTTGGGAGTCAGAGGAATGCCGGAAGAGCACGGACGCGGCGGCGGAAGGCGGCGGCAGCCGCGCGGCGGCGCAGACGCGCAGCCGTGCACTTCGAGCGCCGCGCGCGCCGCGCCTCCCGAGCGGCGGTGCACGGCGTGGATGGCGGTTCCTGGTTCGCCGTCGTTCGGCGCGTCCGTGGGTGCTGGCGGCCGGTAGAGAATCGGCCTATAACGGCGGCGGCGGCAGTTCGTTGAAGAAGACGCTGATGTGGCGCGCCACATCAGCCCTTGCTGACACATGTCTGCCACGTGTCTGACACGTGGCAGACACCCTGATGACGTGGCGATGCAGTTTTCGATGCAGTTTTTAGATTCGAAGATTTTGAAGATCGAAGAGTTGTATTATGATCGGGCTATGTAATAGTTAGGAATTACGTGTTTTAAATCCCGATAACGACGTTTTAAATTTCCTATTAGCGCATTTATTTATTATTATGCTTTAGCATGCGATTATGTGATTAATTGCGCTTAGAAAAGCATGTAAATAGGATCTATGTCGTTATTAAGCATGTTTTAATTTTTGCGAGCACGTTTTATTATGTGCGTTTAGAAATTGCATGTTTTAGGAATTATGTGATGATGCATGGTTCATAACAAACCTTTTGAATAAAAAGACTAAGCAATTTTAAATTAAATGTTTAATTAGATTCCCTTAATTTCGATATTAAACACTTGATCGGACCTCCATTAATTGGACTCTACACGAAACTAGTAAGATTATGTGAGTAAACGTCCACCTACGTGGCTTGCTTGCATTTTTGAGCTACCAGTTTTGTGAGATGAGTTTTCCAAAACAATATTTGATTAATATTGAGTAGTGGGAGCGAAGCCGTAAACGTCCACCTGCGTGGCTTGTGTGCCTAGTAAACAAAAGTACTCTAGAAGATAATAATTAAATAGGATGGCTAATTAGGTCAAATTGAATGCGGCATGGTTCGAGTAAGTATGTCAATTTCGAGAATTTGATTCTATTTTGGTCAAATCAATGGTCAATGCTTAGATGTCACCGCAGGTACAATTCACTTCCCTCGAAGTCCCTTCCCGCGTTTTAATAGTGACATGGTCCAGAATACCGAACTATTAATTCCATTCGTCTTAAGAACCTAGACGTGGATTGGAATTAAAGACCTAGGTAAATAGTTTGGTTTAGGGTTACGCTAGTAAACATCCACCTACGTGGCTTGCTAGTGGAATTCCTAGAGCTATTCGAGGTTTTTAATATCATTGTTTTTACAAAAGGTTACAATGATTATTAATTACGAAGTATGTACAAATATTAATTTCATACATGCTTTTAATTTACATTTTTCAGATATGTCTGTTCGAAAAAATTTCGAGTTCCTAAACAATCTAACCAACCAAACCCTAACGGGTTTAACAATTTTAAATAATTTCATAGAGTGGAAGAGATATCTTACCTTCCCAATAAATGCTCTGCAAAGGTCTTATAAGAACTTCTGTTTTAGGACCGCTATGTCTAAGAACGAGTTTACTATGAGTAAGTTACTCAAATCTTTGGTAGTGGTCAAAGAGGTTATAGGAAAGGGCAAGAGTACTCAAGTCTTGAATATCCCTAGTAGTTCAAGGAATCCTCCAAAAGGCGGAAACCAGAAAAAGAGCAGAAAGGGTGGTCAATTCAAGAAGAGCAGTGGGAGTTGGAAGACGGTCCTTACCGGCGACATACGAATGTCAAAGGAGAAAGGAAGGTTCTTCAAGAAGCGGTAAGAAAGGACACTGGAATGATTATAATCCAGATGTCAAGGCAAAATAGAAAGAGACGCGAGTCGCTCTTGTAACTGAGACTGTTCTAGTTTCCTCTTCTACCCACGAATGGGTAGTGGGTTCGGGGGCAACTGATCATGTTTGTTACACCTTGCAAGGTTTCGTGTAGAAAAGGTAATTGAGCAATGGCGAGGTGGTAGTCTCAATGGGCAATGGATCGAAAGTTTCTGCAATTGTCATTGGAGATTTACATCTATCTTTTGATAGTTCTGTTTTAGTATTTAAAGAAGTTTAATATGTGTCTGAGTTTAGGCGAAACACTATTTCTGTTTCAAAACTCTGCACCATGGATGGTTATAAATCAAGTTTTGATAGTGAAGTTTCTATCATGAAAGACGATGATTTTATCTGTGATGGACCATTAAACGGATCTTTATATACTATTACTTGTAAACCGCGTAGTTCTGTTAATATTGCTTCCTCATCATCAAATCCTAAGAAGAGGAAAGAGTCTTCTAAGGTAAACCAAACTTATCTGTGGCACTTAAGACTAGGTCACATCAATCTTAATAGGACTCAAAGGTTGGTGGTATATGGATCATTGGAGTCTCTCCAAGTTGAACCATTTCCAACTTGCGAAACCTGTTTGGAAGGAAAGATGATGACTAGGCCTTTCAAGGCAAAGGATTATAAAGCCACAGAAGTATTAAGTTTGATACATTCTGACTTGTGTGGGTCTATGTCTACACAAGCTCGTGGAGGGTATGAGTACTTCGTCACATTTACTGATGATTACTCGAGGTATGGATATGTTTACCTTCTTCGCCACAAGTTGGATTGCTTTGAAACCTTTAAGGAATTCAAGGCAGAAGTGGAGAAGAATCTAAGTAAAGAAATCAAAACATTACGATCTGATCGTGGTAGGGAATACATATCCAACGAGTTCAAGGACTACTTGACACAATGTGGGATTACATCCCAACTGACATCACCAGGCACGCCTCAGCAGAATGGTGTGTCAGAAAGAAGGAACCGAAGTCTCTTAGAGATGGTTCGGTCGATGATGAGTTATGCAACTTTGCCAGTTTCCTTTTGGGGATATGCCCTAGAGACTGCAGCATACTTGCTGAACCGTGTGCCTTCCAAGTCGGTACAAAAAACCCCTTTCGAGTTGTGGAGCGGGCACAAACCTAGTATGCACCACTTAAGAATTTGGGGTTATCCTACTTATGTGCTAAATAGGCAGGCCGGCAAATTGGAATCACGTTCAGAAGTGATGTTGTTCATAGGGTATCCGAAGGAAACGAAGGGTGGATACTTTTATGATCCTAAAGAACAGAAGATCGTTGTTAGCCCTAACGCTCGGTTTTTAGAAGAGGATTACATTAGTAGCCATAAATCTTGAGTCGACATCATCCTTGAGGAATTACAAGGTGGTCGAGTTCCACTTGAGCAACCAGTTATGCAAGATAGTACTCCACGAGTAACTGCACAATCTGTTAACACAGAGCCTGACACTGTTCGACGTAGTGGGTGGGTGATATTCACACATGATCGGTATATGTTCACTGGGGAGACGTTTGATCATCTCCCGACAGATGAACAAGATACCGTGGATCCCTAGACTTACAACGAAGCAGTGGGAGATGTAGATGCAGATTCCTAGCGAATCGTCATGGACTAAGAATTTAAGTCCATAATTGATATGGATGTGTACGAGATCACTGAACTACCTGAGGGCTGCAAGTCTATTGGTAGTAAGTGGTTATACAAGAGAAAGAGAGAGGACCGAATGGAGAGATCATGGCGTTTAAGGCCCGACTAGTGGCGAAGGGCTTTACCCAGAAAGAAGGTATCGATTACGAAGAGACCTTCTTGTCTATAGCAATGATCAAGTCCATTCGGATTCTCCTTGCCATAGCAGCTCACATGAACCTAGAGATCTGGCAAATGTATGTCAAAATCGCATTCATAAACGGTCACCTTGAAAAAGGTAAGGACATCTACATGAAACAGCCAGATGGTTATGTGAAGGAGGGCGAAGAGCATCTAGTTTGGAAGCTTAAGAAGTCTATTCATGGACTTAAGCAGGCTTTCCGGTTATGGCACCAGTGTTTTCGACGAGGTAGTCAAATCCTATGGATTTGTATTCTGTCCTAACGAGGTGTGTGTACCGTATTTGTGTTAACGGATCAGTGGTGTTTCTTGCATTTTACGTAGATGACATCCTTCTCATTGGCAACAATGTTAAAGTGTTATCAGACGTAAAGACATGGTTATCCGAGCAGTTTCAAATGAAGGACTTAGGTGAAGCTGCTTACATCCTTGGGATCAAGGTTATCCGAGATCGCCAGAAAATGATATTAAGCTTGTCACAAGCGTCGTTCTACATTGACACTGTTATTGCTCGTTTTAGCATGCAAAATGCCAAGAGAGGTTCAGTACCTTTCAGACATGGCAATTTTCTATCCAAGAGAGGTTCAGTACCTTTTAGACATGCAAAATGCCAAGAGAAGTTTCAGTGCCCTAAAACGCCTGAAGAGATAGAAAGTATGAGGCTAGTACCATATGCTTCCGCTGTCGGTAGCCTCATGTATGTGATTGTTTGTACGAGACTAGATATCTCATATGCTGTAGGCATGGTCTCAAGATATTAGTCTAACCCTGGAAAGGAACACTGGACTGCGGTGAAGCATATTCTCAAGTACCTTAAACGGACTAAGAGATTATAGGTTTGTTTACCAGTCAGACAGTCTTGTGTCTTTGGGTTATACAGACTCGGATTTCCTGGCTGACAGAGACGAGAAGAAGTCTACCTCGAGTTATGTGTTTACCTTGGGAGGTGGAGCCATTTCATGGAGGAGTGCAAAGCAGAAATGCATTGCGGACTCAACCATGGAAGCAGAGTATGCGGCTGCTTCAGAAGCTTCGAAAGAGGCAGTTTGGCTCAAGAATCTCCTCCTGGATCTTGATATTGTTCAGAATTTGCCTAAGGCGATCACAATTTATTGTGATAATGCGGGTGCAGTGACAAATTCTAAGGAACCTAGATCTCACAAGGCGTCTAAACACATAGACAAGAACTACCACATTATACGAGTATTCGTAAATCGAGGTGACGTGGTGATTGACAAAATTGGAACTGAAGTCAACCTAGCTAATCCTTTCACGAAGAGCTTACCACTCCCGGCTTACGAGAAGCATGTTCGTGGCTTAGGAGTGGTAGAGATGCCCCCCACTTAGGACTACAGAAACTTTTGTATAAGGGGGAGAAGATGCAGTGATAGATAGGATAGATAGCTGAGATATAGTTGGGTACTAGTTTGTACCTAGATAGCTGAGATATAGCTGAGTACTAGTTTGTACCTAGAACTGACACATTGTATACTAAAAGTTTACTTTAGTATAAGTGGGAGAATTGTTGGGATTTTGTATACTGGAAGCACTTTTTGTGCTTCTATACAATGTGTTTTTGTCCTTACCAGTGTTTTGTTCTCCTATCTGATAAATATGTATATTTGCACATGTTATCCTTTATCTTGTATAAAAGTTAGATTTGTGTGGTGTGTCGGGTATCACAGAAGACAACACAAATTGGTTGAACTAACAAGATATAAACAGTTATCACAGCTAAGACAACTTAGGGGGTGTTTGCAATAGCTTAAACTTTTTTTAAGTGCTTAAATTAAGGAGAATTTGGTAAAAGTGGCTTATTAGAGAATTTAAGGTGTGTTTGCAAAAACTGCTTAAAAGAAGAAAAAGTTGAAAAAATAGTGTTTGCAAAATTTATACTAGTTTGTACCTAGATAGCTGAGAGATAATTGAGTACTAGTTTGTACCTAGAACTGACACATTGTATACTAAAAGTTTACTTTAGTATAAGTGGGAGAATTATTGGGATTTTGTATACTGGAAGCAAATTTTATGCTTGTATGCACTATGTTTTGTCCCGACCACTATTTTATTCTCCTATCTGATAAATATATATATTTGCACATGTTATCCTTTATCTTGTATAAAAGTTAGATTTGTGTGGTGTATCGGGTATCACAGAAGACAACACAAATTGGTTGAACTGACAAGATATAAACAGTTATCATAGCTAAGACAACTTAAGGATAAGTTGTCGGTTTAAGCTGCAGTTTAGATAAGAAGTGGCTTGTCTTAGCTGCTTGTCTTTACTGATACACTTAAGATGGTGTATTTATGGATCACAGTGAGATGTGTTCTCCTAACTGACCTTAGTGGAGAACCAAGATCTCGGTGACTTAGCTGGTCTTAAGCTTGGTAAGACTTCAGCTGAGTGCATTTGGCTATCTATCACTTTGACCTACTATGGTGAACGTCATCGCGACCGGATCTACGTATCTTGGGTGTTAGTAGTCATTTGTGGCTCAGGCTGGTTGTCTGTATCTTGCAACCGTATCCTAGTAAAATGAATTGATAATATCCCCTGAGGAACTCGAAAGGATTAACACACTAAACCCGACCGGTTGATTAAGTTCAGGTGTGTTAATAAGGTCGAGTGGTACTACTCAGGAAAATATAAGATGTTAATTAATTTAAGCTGTCAGTGAGCTTAATTAATTAACGGATATTTCTGTCTTAAATACGAAGATCGATTAAGTATAAAATACAAGCATTTGCTCAATTTGGGATAAATGGGTAAGTCAGCACGGATTCTCTAGTGGAATGAATCTGTGTTTATTAATTAATTTTGCTCTGGGCTGAGCATATTATAATTAATTAATTTGATGCCATGCTTTATTGCTTGTATTAAATCCCTGATCTGACTCAATTAGTTGTCTAGTTATTTATTGTCTCTCAAAAATCATTATTAATAGATTAATATAATTTTTACATTATTTAATAATGTTATTTATCTGGAAGCCAATTAATTCATAAATATTAGTAGCCCAATGGATTAATTAATTATATTATGGCTAATTATGTGGAAGTCCATTAGGAATATAATTAAATTAATGGGCTACAAATATATTAATATTATATTGGCTTTTGTAGCCTTTGTATATTAGTATTCTATTCATAAATAGATGACACACAATCACATAATCACGCACGCCGTTTTGTGTGGAGAGACAGAAATCTTATTTTCTCCAGTTCTCTGACGACCCAGAGGGAGAAAAATGTCGGGACACAGATCAGAAGATCTGACACACGAGCAACAATCAGAGCTGCAACAACATACGAAAGAGGAAGATAATTGTTCCTAACCTCAATATCCTTCAATTGCTACACTAGGGAATGCTACAGACACAAACAAGCTAGACTACTTCCTTGAAGATTTAAAGCGTTGAATCCTTGCCTTGAAATTATTAGATTTGTCCTCGGGTAATAGAAGTCCGTAGAGCTTGAAAGATTCCTTCCTCAACTTCTGAATCCTCGGCAGATCTTCAGGATCGGTCGGTTCAAGATCAAGTGCCTGAGCTGCATGCCTAGCTTCAGCTTCTATCACGGCTGTGAAGAGTGATACGTCTAAATTTCGCGGTGGAGGCAGAGTTCTAAAGGCCGGAGTTCTAACTTCGATGTTATCTTCAAGGAGGGCCTTCTGAACTATTTTGTAGACTTCATTATCACACTTCTCAATCCATTCAGCAAACTTCTCGGGTTTGACGGAGTCGAGCCAAAACTGCCATACATAATATCTCTTGATAAACTTAGCTTTGATCTTCTCCCAAGCCTGAGTTTTTTCCCAGTGCATCCACTCATCTACTCGAGGCCATGAGTAAGTTTTCAGCTCATTAGGTTTGCGGCCTCGTGTGAAGAATTTGGAGGTTGTGGGGATGTCTTTGTCCTTAGGAGGTAGTGGCCTAGGCTTCAGTCTCTCTGCTTCTCTTGCCTCTTCAGCCGCCCTCTCCTTGGCTTCTGCCTCTTTTCTTCTGGCTTCAACGAGTTAATGCCATTCAGCTCCGGAGTCGAGTGCTCTTATGCTGAGGTCGATCAATTCATCAATAGTGGGCTCAACCGGCTTCTTCTTAGTTTGCTTGGACGTATCAGCTTGTTTCTTCTCAGCTTTTCCCTATTTTTCTTGTTCTTTGTCAGCGTCATCTTTGAGAGAAAGCTTTCTGGCCACCTGCCTCTGAATAGGCTTTCTTGCAGATGCCTTTGTTCTTGCCTTCGTCGGGGCCTTCTTTGGCTTATTCACCGCCTCAACCTCAGCAATTTCGCGAGCAAGCTTCTCATCAGCATCAATCTGTGCTTGCTCTGCTGGGCTAATGTATCTTTTGGGACGAGGAAGAATTTTAAGAATTGATTTTCCTTTCCCAGATACAGGTGGATGTAGAGGAGTGTCTTCAGTATCAGACTCCTCTAGAAACGCGGTCACTTCTTCGATGATCTTCTGAGTAGGTTCAGAAGTGTCGGTTTCAGCCTCTTTGGGTTCTGAGCCACTTGGGCCTGTCTCAGTTACTACATCCCCTGCTGAGACACCCTGGGCAATAACCTGAGTTACTTCCCCCTTAGACTTCTTAGTCTTTGCTCCTTTAATCATTTCTCCATCTTTGGCATCATCCAATAAGGTCAGAGGGGTGGGAGGAGTAACTACCTTGGTACTGAGCGTATGATAAGATCGGGATAGCTCATCCAAGGTCTTCTGAAGATTGTCAAACTTGAGATATAGATCGTTCCTCTCACTAATCAATTCTTCAGCGTACTTGCGCTGAGAGTGATCTACAAGTTCTTCAATCTTTGTCAGCTTTGCGTTGATCTTCAGCTCACACTCATCCTGAAGTGATTTGATCCTCTACTCGTGAGCTTGAGTGTGATGAATGATCTGGTTCTGAAGCTCAATCAGGGCTACCTTAAAGGAATCAATAATGGAAGATTGGGCATCCTTTAGTAGCTTTTGAACCGTCGATTGTTGAGTATCGAAGTCAGCTTTCTATGCAGATAGAGCATTAGTGAGAATTGAACTAAATTCAGGGACAGGTGGAATGGCGCCATAATTTGTGAACATTCCTAGCAAGGAGACGATTCTGAGTCCCTTGCTTTAGGAGTGCCTTTGCCACTGCCTTTGACTTTCGGCGCTTTGCAACAAAGCCTACCTTATACGCTGACCCCAGCAACAGCTGTTCCGGGTCAACAGAGCGAGAGGTGTCTGCTGCGGGCGAACCAGAAGGAGGAGAAGATACCAAATGTTGATCTTCTGAAGGGCGTTCTCCCTCCTTCTGTTGAGAACTCAGCAGGCTTCTCAGTTCTTGCATCACTGGGCGGTTCCGGGTCATCGTGACCTGCTGAACCTTCTATAGGGATGGCTGTTGAAGACGGATATCGATCTTCAAGCAAAGCCAGCATAGCCGCCCTAAGGTCGTCGATCGAGCTAATATCAGCAGTCTCTTCATAGCCTATCTACTGACGGAGCTGTAGCTCATCGACGTTCAGAATCTCCGACGACTTGAATTTGATCAGCTGCTCAAGAGTGATCCAGTCCCGAAATCTGAATATCATCTGAAGTCGTGCCCTGTTGGCAATATCGGCCAACTCAGAATGACTGGCGATTTTAGGAATAAACTTAGAGATATCTTGGGCTGCTCTGTTTTGAAGCAATGAAAGCTCGAACTCAAACATCTCGGCATTAGTGTCAGTCTCCATCTCCTCGATGTCAATGGGAGACTGAACTTTCTTAGCAGAAGGCAAGCTGTTGAGCGGTTGTACGTCCAGTGGAGAAAGGGGAGTAGGAGTAACGACTTGAGGTGAAGTCCCCTATTCCACTGAACCTTCTCTGTCTGCTGAAGGAGCCTTCTCCGCTGAGGCCTCCTTCTCAGCTGAATTTGCCTTCTCTTCTGAATCAGCCTTCTCTGCTGACTCAGTGTCCTTGTCTCTCAGCTGAAGGACAGAAGGGGATACTACAATGGCTTGCTCAGAAGCCTTCTTCTTCTTCTGAGGTGAAGCGCCCTTCTTCACAGGGGTTTGGGCTTTCCTCTTGCCCTTGCCCTCGCTGGCACCAATGCCAATCTGCTAAAGAGAACTGGCTTGGCTGTGGAATCTGATCTTCTTCGGGTTGAAGTATTCCTTATTAGCATAGGCGATCTGATCAGTTCCACAGAAGTCCTCGATCGTGACTGAGAGCTTCATGCCTTAAAGAAGTTTGCCCTTGGCACTTAGTCTGACTGCTGATCGATCGAACTTCGCTCCCTGAGCCTGAAACTCCTTGATGAAGATGTCGGCCCAGTTGACTTGAGCTTTGTCATAAATGGCCATCATCATCTGTAGTTTTGGCCTTGACACCTGATCGAACGAATCGGCCTGGCTTGTCAAGATCTGCATCACAATGTACGCCAAGGCCCCGAACTTGGGAAACATGCAGGTTTTAGGAAAGACAGCTCTGAACGATGTGGGCTTACCACAGAACAGCGTCAGGTAGTTATCAAGAACATCATCCTTGTAGCCGCAGGACTCATGCCTTGGTTCGGAAGTCTGAAGCTCTTCTCAAGTTCCTGCTTCAGCGACATCCGCTTCAGAATCGGAGAAGCCTTGGATCGGTCCTGAATCTGACGAACTTGGAAGAACCCAAACAAGTCACCGTCTTCCTCCTCAAGGTTCTCCAGGCCAGATGCTCTGAGCGCATCGTAGACATCATCCAGATACTCCATGACCGGCTCACACCAAACCCTGTCCTTCTCCAGAATCTCCACAATATCAGCGGGAGAGACAACAACAAGGTTTGACATGACTATCTGCAAAATAAAAGGTTAGCACTTGAAAATAGAGTTAGTTAGTAAGTTTGCTACAGAAATTAAGATTTACCGTAGAAATTCTCTGAAATAGATGAAAAACACGTAGTATGCAGAATAATTTTCAGAGAACTCCAAGGTAGATTGCAGAACATAAATGGCGAAAATGGCGGTTCGAGGATGATCACGTCGATATATAGGTTTTTGAATATGAAATGTTTTTGATCGACGGTTGGGACTAAAACCCGCTTTTTAGATGAGCCATGACGATCTTAATTTGATAACAAAGGTAATGATGATTGTGCCACCTAGTCAAATATCAGAGTAAAATAGCTTAGAGAGGTAATGTGATACGACATGCATTTAATGCAAAGTTGTTTCAGCATAGTTGGCAAATAATGCCATGTAATAAATGAAAACGATTCTAATAAATGACATTATTTTTAAAGCAATAAATGCGATGTTGAACTCATATCATAAAAACCTTTATATGCTGAGTTGACTACTGAAAGAGATACGCAAATCTGTGAGCTGAACATAGCAGTCAGCTGATACCACGTGTAGTTGGTTGCTGAATCTCTGTATTGAACGAATTCAGTAACGAACAAGTGATCCCCCTTACTGAGGACACTCCATCTGAAACGCTTACTGAGTGAAGTCAGTAGGTTCCAGGAGACCGATCTCTACTGAAAGATCTCTGAATCTAGCTTCAGCTAGAGGCTTGGTCAGAATATCAGCCCTTTGTATGTCAGTGTGGATCTTCTCCAATCTGGCGTCCTTCTTCTTGACATGATCGCGAATGAAGAGGTGTTGAATATCCTTGTACTTGCATCTTGTATGTAGAACAGGATTCTGCGAGATGGCAATAGCACTGGTGATGTCACAGTAGATCGGCACTTCATTCTGAATTACATCGTAGTCACGCAATTACTATCAAAGCCAAAGGATCTGAGCGCAACAACTTCCGACAGCTATGTATTCAGCTTTAGTAGTGGATGTGGCTACTGAATGTTGTTTCTTGGAGAACCATGAAATCAGCTTGCTACCGAGGAACAGACACGTTCCTGAAGTTGATTTTCAGTCGAGCCTGCAACCTGCATAGTCAGCATCAGTATAGCCAGTTAATTGAAAGTTATCATCTGCTGGATACCATAACCATCTGTCAGGTGTGCCTTTAAGATAGCGGAGAATCTTCTTAGCGGACTCCATATGGCTCAGCTCAGGATTCGCCTGAAATCGAGCACAGACACCTACAACATAAGTTATGTAAGGTCAACTAGCAGTTAGATATAATAATGAACCAATTAAAGCACGATAATCAGTAGAGGCTACTGATACTCCCTCTTTATCAAGATCAATTTGGAAGTTTATGTTCATAGGGATTCTGACTGGTTTGCTGAACTCGCAACCGAATTTCTTGATAAGTTCCTTCGAATATTTGGCTTGATCGATGAATATCCCTCTATCAGTTTGTTTAACCTGAAGTCCAAGAAAGAAATTCATCTCGCCCATCATTGACATCTCAAACTTATCTTTCATCATCTTCTCAAATTTTTGATACATGGTCACATTCTGAGAGCCGAAGATGATGTTATCAACGTAGACTTGCACTAGAAGTATGTCATCGTTCAATCGAATGCTAAATAGTGTTTGGTCTACGGTGCCTTTGAAAAAACCATTCTGAAGGACGAAATCTGACAGGGTATCGTACCAAGCCCTGGGTGCTTGTTTAAACCCATACAGTGCTTTCCTGAGTCTGTATACTTGGTGTCCCTGCTAAAAGCCGGGAGGCTGCTCCACGTATACCTCTTCCTTCAGTACATCGTTCAGAAACGTACACTTCACATCCATCTGATATACTTTGAATCTCTGATGTGAGGCGTATGCGAGGAAAAGACGAATAGCTTCCAATCTTGCAACTGGGGCAAATGTTTCATCGAAGTCTATTCCCTCAGCTTGACAGTAGCCTTTGGCAACTAGGTGAGCTTTGTTTTTGACAATAACGTTGTTTCGTCTCGCTTGTTCTTGAAGACCCATTTTGTTCCTATGACATGTAGATGTCGGGGTCTTTCAACAAGCTCTCAAACCTCATTACGTACGAACTGGTTCAGCTCCTCTTGCATGGCCATAATCCAATCAGCGTCGTTCAGTGCCTCCTCAATATTATGAGGTTCTTCAGTAGACAAGAAGCAGAAGTACAGTGCACTCTCGCCTTGTTTGAGATTAGCTCTGGTCTGAACGCCTGCCGAAGGGTCACCAATGATAAGCTCAGCAGAGTTAGTATCTAACCAAGAACGTCGCTTCCTTGTCTCTTCTTCTGAAACAGATTCAGTATAAACAGTAAGAGTATTAGGTATTTCAGCAGTATTGTTTTGAAACTGAAGAAGTTCAATAACAAGTTGAGGTTCTACTGAATCATCCACTACAGAGGTGTTAGGTTCAAGAACCACATAAGTCTTTGATCATTACGGGTAGCTTCATGCCATATAATAATTTTCCCTTAGCACTCAATCGACGAGCTGACCGATCGAACTTCGCCGCTTGCGCCTGAAACTCCTTGATGAATACATCGACCTAGTTGATTTGTGCTCTATCATATATGGCCATCATCATCTGAAGTTTATGCCTAGACACCTAATCGAATGAGCCGGCCTGGCTTGTCAAGATTTGCGTTACGATGTACGCCAAGGCCCTGAATTATGGAAGCATGCTGCTCTTGGGAAATGCAGCTCTGAATGTTGTAGGCTTCCCACAACACAGTGTCAGGTAGTCGTCTAACACGTTGTCCTTGTATCCGGCAGGACTGATGTCGTCTAAATAAGTCTGAAGCTACTGATAAGGGATTGCTGCAGAGAGATCATCTTTAGAAATGGAGCTGCCTTGGTTGGATTCTAAATATCGTGAACCTTAAATGTTCCAACCACGTCCCCATCTTCCTCCTCTAAGTTGAGATAAAGTTTGGCAATTTGATGAGGCAGGAAGTACGAGGGTTTCTTCGACAGAAACAACTCCAAGCCAGATGCCTGCAGGGCATCATATATCTCATCCAGAAAGTCTAAGCCACTGGAGTCAAACTCCATAATGGGCTCAAACCAAACCCTATCCTTCTCCAATATCTCAACGATATCAGCCGGAGAAATAACGTGTAGATGATTAGAACTTGAAACT
The DNA here is from genome assembly GCA_028984105.1 of Lavandula angustifolia. Lineage (NCBI taxonomy): Eukaryota > Viridiplantae > Streptophyta > Magnoliopsida > Lamiales > Lamiaceae > Lavandula > Lavandula angustifolia. The sequence goes on from CM054811.1 coordinate 8,931,484, forward strand.
AGAATTAGTCAGTAAGTGCTTTTAGAGAATAAGTGTTACCGTAAGATGAACTCTGAACTATGTGAAAGCAAGTAAGGATGTTGAATGACTGCAAAGAACTCTTAAGGAATATACAGAAACGGTAATGGCGAATATGGCGGGTTGAAGAAGATTACATCGATATATAGTTTTATTTGAATGTGAAATGTTTTTAATCGACGGTTGGGATTAAATCCCGCTTTTCAGTGGACGGTCACGATTTTATAATATAAAAAGAGTAATGATGACCATGCCGCCTGGTCAACTCTCATACGAATATAGTTGTTTAGTAGTAAGGTGATACGACTTGCATTAAATGCAAAGCAGAGTTTAGCAAATTGAGCATAGAATGTCGTGTAATAAATGAAAACGATTTTAATTAATGACATTCTTTAAAGCATTAAGTGCGAAGCTGAACTTCTTTATGACAAAACACCTTTTAAAAATATGCTGAGTTGACTACTGAAAGAGATACGCAAACCTGTCAGCTGAACATCGTAGTCAGCTGATACCTCGTTTAGTTGGTTGCTGAATCTATAAACTGAACGAATTCAGTGTAGGATGAGTATTCCCCCTTACTGAGGGTACTCTATCTGAAACGCTTACTGAGTAAATTCAGTAGGTTCCAGGAGACCGAGCTCTACTGAAAGATCTCTGAATCTAGTTTCAGCTAGAGACTTGGTCAGTATATCAGCCCTCTGAATGTCAGTGTGGATCTTTTCCAATCTGACGTCCTTCTTCTCGACATGATCGCAAGTGGTGTCGAATGTCCACGTGCTTGAATCGTGTATGTAGAACAGGATTTTGTGAGATGGCAATAGCACTGGTACTGTCACAGTAGATCGACACTTCATTCTGAAATACGTCGTAGTCGCGCAATTGCTGTCGAAGCCAAAGGATCTGGGCGCAACAACTTCCGGCAACCATGTATTCAGCTTCAGTAGTGGATGTGGCTACTGAATGTTGTTTCTTGGAGAACCATAAAATCAGCTTGCTACCGAGGAACTGACACGTTCCTGAAGTTGATTTTCGGTCGAGCCTGCAACCTGCAAGTCGATGTCAGTATAGCCAGTTAATTCAAAATTATCATCTCCTGGATACCATAACCCTCTGTCAAGTGTGCCTTTGAGATAGCGGAGAATCTTCTTTGATGACTCCATATGGCTCAGCTTAGGATTCGCCTGAAATTGAGCATATACACCTACAAAATAAGTTATGTAAGGTCAACTAGCAGTTAGATATAATAATGAATCAATTGAAGCACGATAATCAGTAGAGACTACTGATCCTCCCTCTTTTTCTATATAAATCTGGAAGTTTGTGTTCATAGGGATTCTGTCTGGTTTGCTGAACTCGCATCCGAATTTCTTGATAAAATCCTTAGTATATTTGGCTTGATTGAGGAAGATCCCTCTCTCTGTTTGTTTGACTTGAAGTCCAAGAAAGAAATTCATCTCGCCCATCATTGTCATCTCAAACTTATCCTTCATCATCTTCTCAAATCTTTGACGCATGGTCACATTCTGAGAACCGAAGATGATGTCACCTACGTAGACTTGCACTAAGAGTATGTCATCATTCAGTCGAATGCTAAATAGTGTTTTGTCTACGGTGCCTTTGCGAAAACCTTTCTGAAGGAGGAAATCTAACAGGGTATCGTACCAAGCCCTAGGTGCTTGTTTTAACCCGTACAGTGCTTTCCTGAGTCGGTATACTTGATGTCCCTGCTGAAAGTCGGGAGGTTACTCCACGTATACTTCTTCCTTCAGTACGCCGTTCAGAAACGCACACTTCACATCCATCTGATAGACTTTGAATCTCTGATGTGAGGCGTATGCGAGGAAAAGACGAATAGCTTCCAGTCTTGCAACTGGGGCAAATGTTTCATCAAAGTCTATTCTTTCAGCTTGACAGTAGTCTTTCCGACTAATCGAGCCTTGTTTCTGACTGTAATGTTGTTTTTGTCTCGTTTGTTCTTGAAGACCCATTTGGTTCCTATGACATGTTGGTGTCGGGTTCTGTCAACAAGCTCCCAAACCTCATTGCGAACAAACTGGTTCAGCTCCTCTTGCATGGCTATAATCCAGTCAGCGTCGTTCAGTGCCTCCTCACTATTCTGAGGTTCTTCAGTAGACAGGAAACAAGAGTACAGTGCACTCTCGCCTTATCTCAGATTAGCTCTGGTCTGAACGCCTGTTGAAGGGTCACCAATAATCAGCTCAGCAGTGAGTATATAATCAAGAATGTTGTTTCCTTCTCTCTTCTTCTGAAACAGAGTCAATGCAATCAGTGAGAGTATTAGGCATTTCAGTAGTACTGTTTTGAGACTGAAGAAGTTCAGTAACAAGTTGAGGTTCCGATGAATAGTCCACTACAGGGGTGTTAGGTTCAAGAACATCATATGTTCCTCCTGAGTTGGTGCATTCAGTTGTGGTCTCAGTACCAATTTTGGTATCTTCATTGACCATTACCTGTGATTGATTGTGTACCGTAGAATCAATCTTCTCGGCTACATTCAGTGTGGGTTTATTCTGAATATCTTGTTCTGCTGAGTCATCAACCCAACACTGGTGAATCTTTTCTGAATCTTCATTTAAGTTCAGATTCTGTAGCTTCTAGCTTACATCTTCATAATCTGAGTTGTTTTTGTTCCTGTTCTCAGTAGCAAACTCATTAAAAACAACATGAAGGCTTTCCTCCACGCAAAGAGTTCGGAGGTTGACAAGTCTGAAAGCTTTAATGACCGTGGAGTATCCTAAGAACCCTCCTTGGTCTGATTTGCTTTCAAAAGTCTTCAACTGATCCTTTCTATTATTGTGAATGAAACAAGAACAACCGAATTTATGGAAATAAGATATAGAAGTAATTCTCCTGTTCCATAATTCATAAGGTGTCTTCATGTGCTTCTTCATCAGTAAAGAGTGATTCTGAGTGTAGCATGATGTGCTCGTGGCTTCTGCCAAGAACTTCAGTGGCAAACCGGAGTCTGCGATTAAGGTCCTTGCTGCTTCTTTCAGTGTTCTGTTCTTCCGCTCAGCAAGTCCATTCTATTAAGGCGTGCGTGCAGCAGACGTCTCATGTTCTATTCCTTCAATATCGCATAACTCTTTCACCACTGAGTTCAGAAACTGAGTACCGCGATCAGAACGAATCTTCTTTATCTTGGTGTCCTTCTCGATACTGAGTCTCTTCAGCAGCCTCGGCAAAGCTGTCTTGACGTCAGACTTGTTAGCGATAAAAAGTTCCCACGTGTATCTGGAATTGTTATCGATCACCACCAACGTGTACTTCTTGCCTCTGATCGTCACAGGAGAAACTAGCCCAAAAAAGTCCATGTGAAGAAGCTGAAGGATTCTGTCAGTAGATGGTGACAGAATTGAATAATAGCTTTTCTTAGTCTATTTTCCTTTTAGACATGCTTCACATTCTTCTTCCTTTTTGAATACTCGTTTTGGCAGTCCCCTGACAAGAGATCCATTTGCAAGTTTGTTCATAACCTTAAAATTGAGATGACTGAGTCTTCTGTGCCACAGCCAGTCAGTTCTGTCTTCGTTCCGTGCTATCAAACAAGCTTCAGGCTCCACAGATTTCCAATCTGCCACATAGATGTTCTTCTTCCGTGTTCCTGATAACACTGTTTTACCTGTAGATTTATCCAATACATTTCAAAAACCAGTGTCAAATATCACACTTTTATTGTTATCACAAAATTGACTAATAGAGAGGAGGTTATGTTGGAGCCCTTCAACATAAGACACTTTTGGAACTACGGTGGTTCCAATATTCAATGTTCCGTATCCTCTCGTGTAGCCTTTGGTATTGACGCCAAATTCTATCCTGGGTCCATCTTCAGTGATGTAGTCTGTCAGGAGTGTCTTATGGTACGTCATAGCTCTAGAACATCCGCTATCCACGTACCATGGGTCCTTTTGTACCTGCAAAATAGAAAAGCACACTTAGGTACCCTTTATGTTTCTTTTGGGTCCTGAGGAGTTAGTGGTTTAGCAATCCAAATCTGCCTGACTACTTTAGTAGTCTCAGACAGCTTCCTTCCTAACCCGTCAACATACTTCACTGTTGGACTCAGTGGTGTTGACTCTTTCTGCTTCAGAAGTTCAGTAGTCCTGATCTTCTGCATAGTTAGACTCTTAACCTTCTGGGCTGATTCAGTAGCTTTCTTCTGGACCTTAGGTGCCTTCTTAACCACTGGCTCATAATAGTAGCTTCCGTACTGAGCAGGGTGAGTCAAGGTTTGAGGCCCATGTTGAGTTGCCCATCTCATTGAATTTCCCCCTTGCTTCTAACTGGGAGGTTGTGAGTGAGATCTGCCAGACTTCTGATAGGTGGGATTAGGTAGGTTCACCTTTTGCTTTCCTTTTGTCAAAGGTTTCTGGGGTTCTGAGCATTCAGTACACCCTTTGACAAACCTATCAGCAAGCTTTGTTGCTGAATCCTGTGGGGCTGAGGTCGAAGCTTCAAAAGAATAACCTAACCCGTCTTTATTGGTCATAGATCTATGACTTGTGAGCATGGCTTCGAGCTTCCAGACTTCATCACTCTTCTTGAGAATTTCGTACTGTGTCTGTAGTTCTGAGTATTCCTTCTTCAGTAGACCCAGTTCACTGACTTTCTTTGCCAAGTCTTTGGTCAGCACTGAGATTAGTCTTTCTTGCTGCTGAGACTGGGTCATCAGAGAATCATTCTCCTCTTTCAGTCTCTTGGCAAGCTGAGCCAACTCTGTAGAGTCCTGACTGGACTTAGAAAGTTTCTCATTTTTCGCTCTCACGAGGTCCATCTCCTGAAGGGTCTGACTGAAATCCAAACTCATCTTGATCTGCTCGTCTAATAGGGCTTCGTAGCACAGTGCAGATTCAGGATGATCACCTGCAGTAGATTGTGTATTGTGTGTGCATGGTGAAGAGGGTATATCAATAGCATAAGAGTTTACCTCATCCTCTTATCCAGCCATGAGACACTTCTCATTTTCTTCAATCTCTACTGCAATGAATGAGACTTCATCATCTGATGAGTCCATGAATTTTTCCGCCTCTTCTGAGTCATCTCAAAGCTCTCCAACAATGAAGGCTTGGCGCTTTTTGGCAAACTTCTCTCTTCGAGCTTGTCGCACAGCTCTTTCAGCTGCACTCAGCTCTGGACACTCATATTGGTAGTGCCCATCCTTCTTGCAGTTGTAGCATGAAGAAGGTCTGCTTGGTTTTGATTCTGACTTTTCAAGTTTAGAAGCAGATTTTTCATTCCTGCATTCAGAGATTTTCGAGTTATGAACTCCTTTGGAAGGTGATTCATACTTACCTCGGGATTTCTGGTAGGATTTCTTCAGTTTGATCCTCCTACCCTTTTCTCTCTGGTATTTAAGGGCCAACAGAGCATAGCGTTCAGCCAGGGTTCCTTCAGTATGAATTGGGGCTGAGCTTGTCGACGTAGTTTGGTTGCTCACTCCTGCTTGTGGAGTGTTGACTGATGCCTTTAGGGCATGATCTAATGAGGTGTCAACTCCATCCCTTATCTTGTGAGGTAGACTGAACTCTAACTCCTCTGCCTTTAATTCAGAAAATATATGGTTAGTAGAAACAGAATCAAGGTCAGAGTGTCGAAGATACGTGGCAAATGAACTCCATCATCCTTCTGGAAGTTCCCATAATATCTTCAGGTTCATCTCACTGTTTGAGAGAGTCTTCCGTAGCCCATTGATTGAATTCATGATCTTGGTGAATCTGTCGTTCAGATCTTCAATCTTCTCATTAGGCATGAGGGTGAGCCTCTCAAGCTTCTGGAGCTCCAGAGTTAGTTTGTTGTTCTTTATCTTCTGAGTCCCCCGACTCAGTAACGCCAGTGCATCCCAGAGTTCCTTCGCGGACTTGCAGTCATGAACCCTACCTAGATAAGAATCACTGAGAGTTGTTAGAATAACATTACGAGCAACTCTATCTAGATTATGAAGCTTCTTCTCTTCCAGCGTATATTCAGATTCGTCTTTAGGCACCATCTCCCCTGTCTCAGCTCCACCTTCCTCTTTGTATTTTACACTGTTTATCATAGGAATGATAGGGCCGATCTCCAGCACATCAGACATGCTGTCGTGTAGTGAGGTCAGATGCGCCTCCATTCTGACTCGCCATACTCCATAGTTCTCTACTGAGAACATGGGTACCATCTGGATCCCTGATATATCAGACATTTTGAAAAATAAGGGGTTAAGGATGAATGAAGAGATGTTATGATGTGAAAAACATTTTCAAGAGGATCAGTTCGAGTAGACCAATTTTAGAAAACAAGAGTCAGGAGAATTCCTGCTCTGATACCAATTGTTGGTCCCGAGACAAATGTTTAGGTGTAGAGGGGGGGTGAATACACCTGAAAACATTTTTCTCAAACTCAAAACGCGATCAGTCCGTTTCACAGAGGATGTCTCCTGAACTGATTCAGTAGACCAAACAAGCTGATCTTGATCGCGCGGATAGAATGACTGACAATATTGAGGTCTTCTAGCCGACTGATGTCAGAATTTAGAACCGTTCAGCAGAGGTTCAGTAGCGTGCGGAATTGTGTAGGCCCGATTCAGTTTGTATAGAAAACGTTTGTTTATTAAATCCGTTCAGTAGATTAGTGCAATGTTTTAGCTTTTTAACAGAAATACAGTTGTATGTTTTTGCAAGAATATTTTCAGTATGAGCAGTTAAACAATGCAACAAATAAACAACCCAGCAGTTTTTTAAAGTGGTTCGGATACGCAAGATCCTACGTCCACTCGTCCTTAACACCACAAGACACTATTTTATTATACTGAGTTAGTCTCAGTTAGTTTGTACGCTGGACAAACTTTTACTTGAGATTAAGTATCAGTTTACAGGGTCAAACAAGGATGTTTGAATGTATCTCCAACTATGAAGGCGTTCTTAACAATAAGAACAGTTCAATAAATGAACTCCTTCGGTTTAACCTATTAATATTACAATGAGCTTAATGTTAGAGGGTGAGAACTAGAAAGGCTTCTAGAGTGAAGAACAAAGAGGATATATCAACTCTGGGTTCGTGAACTTCACATGAATAAACGATGAGTGTTCTAGAGCTTGATTCTTGAATCCTTGAGTTCTCGTATGGTCGCTTATGTGATCGTGTAGTGAGACTTTGAAGATCACGACCTTCCCTCTATTTATAGGCGAGTGTGAATAGATTCGTTGGAGACAAACTGTTCACACGTCACTCTATAACTAGGCAACAAACGGCTTCTTTTCGAATTCTGTAGAGTCCCCTTACTTTTCGGGAAAGTGGTTGACTTGCAACTTTATGTCGGAGACTTGCCAGTTGGTTGCTTGTCATTGGTCGAGGTACACAAAGTGGTTGAAACACTTGCAGACTTCAAGGTTGATACTGAATCTGACTTCTCTCAGTTGTACGACCGACCTCGGACAACTCTACTAGAATGACATTGAAGTCCATTGTCAGTTAAAGAGACTAACAGGCCGTTGCTGAGTCTGACCAATAGATTCAGTAGTATACTCCTGTTGAGTTCAACTCTACTGAAGGTCAAGACTCTGAGTTCAGTAAACTGCTCCTGCTGAGTCCAGTTCTACTGACTCCTGAACACCTTTCAGTATGCTACTCCTGCTGAGTCCAGCACTACTGAATCTTCACTCCATGGCACTACGACGGATAGTCTACTGAAGATCATCAGACGGAACTACTGAGCCGGAACCATGCTGAAGACGAGTCTGTTGAGTCTGAAAAACTCAAAGACAGGGCGTTACAAATACAAAGGAATGGTTCACCAATCAACATAGGGTTTTGGAATCAGCCAAATCATTAACAACTAAACAACAACTAAATCATCTCCCAACAGTTGCGTGCGTCTCCAAGAGGGTGCAAAAGATGGTTTAATTTTCGTCCGTCTCTCTCCCTTATATATAGTTGCCCTCCTTTCCTTGTAGAAGTAGGTTTTCCTTATCCGATATGGAAAGATATTTATTAGATATATCATATCCAATTCTTTCCATATCATCTCTTTCCTTATCCTTCTCTATATTTTCGTCCAAAAATCAGTCTTTTAACCCCAAAATTGCGCATGCCACGTCAGTATCTCATCATTCGCCACATCAGCCCGAAAATCTGCAAGACAGCTCGGAAACAGACAGAATTTGCATAGTATGAATTAGACTCATCAAACCTCCTTACACTTGAACTATACTTGCCCTCAAGTATAAGAAACTCAAAAGAATACGTACTATTCAAATTCAGTCAATCCCCAAGACTCAAGACTCTAAAATAAAAAGACACAAGACACAAATAAGACAAGTAAAGATAAAGACAAAGACAAAGACTCGAAACAAAGAGAAGAAGCAAAGACAAGAAGCAAAGACAAGAAACAAAGACAAGAAACAAAGATAAGAAGCAGCACCAATAATATCCATAATCTCCACACTCAAAGAACTAACCAAACATGCCAAACTATGCAAATATGAGTCTCATCAAACAAGTAGAGTTGCAAATTTTAGACAAGGCACATAATATCAACTTGGTCAAAAACCTAATCAAAAGTGGATCATCCTCACGGTTCACTCAACACTTTCTAGTCTAGGTCCGGTCAAGCCACTCAAAGAACATAGTTCGCTCTATCACGATAAAAGATTGTCACAACTGCAGCATCAAGGAGGTCTTTCTCTTTTGGTTGTAATGAGGCTTAGGATTTAGACAAATTTACGTTGGTAAGGGTCCTAAGGGTTCTATGCTCCATCAAATGTGAATTAATGTCATGCATGTCATACTTGCTTATAATGAGATAATCAAAAATAGATAAACAACACCCACCACTAAAAACTACACATCAAATGCTACCAATATAATCACAAATACCCTTATTGCAGTCTGAATTTTCCACATTTTTTTTTCATGGTTCAGCACTGTTCACTTGTTCACAAAATCTGGGTACATATTCGAAATGACCATAAATGCTGCGATTCATACACAATTCCAGCCAACACTTATTTTTCGTAGCATTCAACAATTAGGTAGGCAAAGGATACATAATAAGTTTGATCTCAATAAAGCGTGTAAAACATGCAATGACATGGGAAAAGAGAAAGCTAAAACGGCCTCTGCTAATATTTTCTGACTAAATCAAATAATCGGACAAGACTCAAATGTGTTCGCTAGGGGATAATGTAAGGTATGGAAGTATTGTTGCGGCTAAATAACTTAATCCCTAATGCCTCCTATCATGCATCGCAAGTGACTCACCTTTATTGCAACTTCATGGACAAATAATCTCAAAGAAATTAGTAGGAAGTGTTCTACTTTAAAGGCTCAAATTTAATATGTGGAGTGTGTGTAAAATTTCGATCCACAATTTACTTATTATTCGTCATCCCAAATTACATACAAATGTGCACCAAGTCCTACTCTTCACAACAACTAACATGCTTGCATATTGAAACATAAAGCACAAATCAAACATGCTTAAACAAAGAACAAGAGTGCATCAAAAACTTCAAATTTTGGTATGCTTCGACGACACAAAAAAAAGGACAACACAAAGTGAAACGACGTAAAGACCTCCCTCCTTACACTTAGCCCCTTGTGTGCCCTCACGCAAGAAAAGAAAAAAAAATAAAGAAGGAGAAACATGACAAAATCACAAAACAAAAACAAGAACGACTATCCTTATACTTCATCTCTACCAAAGATCAAGTGTAGACATAGCAAACAAGATAAAAACACATAAAACACGAAAGTCTGCTCCAGCTCGTCAAACTGGTGATGGAACTTCCTCCTTACACTTAAGTCCATAACATCCTTCTTAGCAGAGATCTCAGCTCGTCAAACCGGTGATGGAACTTCCTCCTTACACTTAACTCCACAACATCCTTCTTAGCCAAGATCTGGAAAAACAACACAAAAAACAAAGACCAAAAAATGATAAAATCAAAGGAAATAAACGAAAGTAAACTCGGGTTGCCTCCCAGTAGCGCCTCTCTTTACAGTCTTTGGCTAGATTATCTTCCAAGATCAACTTTGTGATGGTGTGCATAGTGGAGTCTCATCCACTACCTGGATCACCCGATTCAATCTCTTCCCATGGTCCTTATACCATATGGAATCATCATAGGTCTCTCTCTAAAACTATTTCTCATTCTTTGTTGACCGTCTATCCACTTGTCAAACGATGGTAGTCTGTTCTTTTTCTGCCCCGTTCTTTCCCCTTTGAGGTTGGGGTTTCAATTTTAAAATGCATGGATGATCATCAGAAGATACCAGTCTGCTGTTAATGCTCTGCTTGGGCAGGTAAAGCACAATCTGTACAAATGCAAAATAATAAGCTTTATTTGTGGTTTCTCTTTAAATGGTAAAATTCTGTCAGAATCTGCCTGCTTGGGAAAGTGAGCGATACAGCCAACAATAGCAGTTTCGGGTGAGTCATGGAGTGCCATGATGCTCTTCTTAATCTCTTCATCCCTCTTGTCTTTGGCATCCAAATCAGCAAGTCCATGCGTGAGAGTGAGTTCCATCTTATCTTGCAACAAATGCGTCTTAAGATATTCTTGGACAAAGCTCTCAATAACGTCAGTAGAAAGGACAATTTCATTCTCGTGATCATTAGGTTTCTTAAGTGCATCCGCAATGTAATGAACATAAATCTCATTATGGTACTTAACACTTATGGAAACTTCATCAACATCAATCGTTGCCCTAATAGTCTTCAAAAATGGCCTACCTAGCAAAACACCCGCAGTCCCCTTAACTTGCCTATCATTGGTATCTATAACATAGAAATCAGGAGGATAGACAAAATTGTTGATTATGACTAGGATATTTTCTAGTAAGCCTATGGGAGCAATGCATGACCTATCAGCAAGTTGTATAATCACCCTAGAAGACACCACCTCAACTCCAGTTAATTGATTATACACAGACAATAGCATAACATTGATAGATGCACCCAAATCACACATTGCTTGCTTAACCATCACATTACCCATAAGACAAGGTAAAGTAAACATATCTGGGTCCACGCACTTGGCGGGTAACATCTTTTGGATGATAGCCGATACCGAAGTATCCATCAACACCTTCCCGGGTTGTTAGATTTTACCCGCTATGAAGTTTGTGAAAAATTTCCCAAATTGGGGAATCTTCACGGCTTCGAGGAAATGTATGTTGATTTCCAGCTTCTCGAACAACTTCACATAATCTATGTATTCCTTATTCGATGTCCGTTTGTAGGGAAAGAGTCTCATACCTTAGCGATCGTCCTAGAATACGATCTTTTCGACTCGGTTCAGAAAAGGTCTTCTGGACTGTTCCCGTACCCAAGCTTCCAAATCCGGATGGACGGAGACGCAAGAAAGCTCACGACAAAAACACTCGGACTCACTCTTTTCCGGCTCACACAACTAAAGGCAAGTTACGAGGAAGTGGCCCCTTGCCCACTATTTATAAGGGCTTGGTCAAAACCCTAATGGGCCTTTGACCCCCAAGCCCATTCAATAATGAAGGGGCCACTATACCATTACCAATTGTTTTGGTCCATTAAAGGGCCAAACAATTCCAGGTAATTAAGTGACCTAGTGAGCCTGAGAGAAAATGTCGCATATGATTGGACATATGTTCGGGCCAGACCAGAGACCTAATATAAGAAATAAAGTCGGGCCTCAAGTGAATTAATTTTCCATACTCAGCCCAGAGTATTATTAATTCACAAACATAGATTCATTCCACTAAAGAATCTATGTTGACTTACCCCTTTATCCCAAAAATTGAGCCAGGGCTTGTATTTTTAACTTCAGTTAATCCCCGTATTTAAGATATCGAATATTCATTAATTGATTAAGTTTACTGACTACTTAATACAATTAATATCTTATCCTTGTGTAGTACCACTCGACCTTATTATCATACTTGAACTTAATAAACCCGCAGGGTTTAGCATGATAGACCTTTCGAGTTCCTCAAGGGGATATCATCAACCCTATAATGGGATACGGATGCATGATGCAGATAACCAGCCTGAGCTACACGCAACAGCACTCACCCATGATACAGAGATATACGGTCGCGATGACCCTCACCCATAGTAAGTCAAAGTGATAGCTAGTCGCGTGCACTCAGCTGAAATCTCATCAAGCTTATGATCAACTGAGTCTCCGAGAGTTTGGTTCTTCTCACGGGTCAGATAGAAGAACACGTCTCACTGCGATCCATCAATACATAAAATGTATCAACATAGACAAGTGACCAAGACAAGTCACTTCTTATCTACATTGCAGCCTAAACCGGTAACTTGTCCTAAAGTTGCCTCAGTTGTGATAACTGTTTATATCTCACTAGTTCAACCAATCACTACAGTCTTCTGTGATCTACAACACACTGTATGATCTAACTCATGTGAGATAAAGGACTAAATTGTGCAATTATAATAATCAGATAGGAGAATAATAATAGTGGTAACAGGAACCATTGTATACAAGCAAATACGTAGACTGCTTTCAGTATACAAACCCAACACCGTTTCCTCTCCAATGCCTCAGGAAACGGTGGCGGAAGCACAAATTCAGGCTCTGTCTGGGCAGTTCGATCATCCCTGTCAGTATGCTCTTCTACTTCAGCATTCGGTCTTGCTACAGATTCTGTAGGAGTGCTCGGCTTGGCCAATCTGTCGGTCTGTACTGCTTCAGATTAATTCTTTTGAGGGCTCGCCTTCGGTGTTGGTTCGGGCAACTATTTTCCACTCCTCAACATGATATGACTGCAGTTATGGGAGTTCGGATTAGACTGGGTTTGTGAAGGTGATTGGCCTTGGGTATTCTTCATATCAAGAAGTGAGACATTTAATTTGGACAATTACTTGAAAAGATTTTCCCAGATATTTTGTTGCTCCCACTTCGATTGTTGCATTCTCTCTTCATGGGTTGGATCTCATTATGATTTGAAGTTATTTCCTTCTGCATCTGCTTCTGATATGGAATGGCATCGTTTTGAGAAGTATCATCTTGCCCATCAATTCTTCAAGCAAAGGGGATCCCTGATCGGTTTGGCCAAGCAGAGGTGCGACTAGCATATTCGGCTGGAAGGTCATCTGATGTGAAGCTCTGTAGGGTTGCTCTTGCTCTCCATCAGTTGCATGCTTGAACCCATTTTCCTTTTACCAAGATTTTAATTGAAGGGTCTGCTTGGCCAGGCCGACATACACTTCAGATAGGAACATAGAGGTTGTAGTCGGCGTCTCTTTTATGTTCCCCTTTCTATTGTACATACTAACTTGACTTACATTAGTCATAGCATTGGGATTAGGCTGGACTTGCGACGGTAATTGCCCTTGACTTGCTTCATTTCTTGAATTGAAAAATTCAACTTGGAGATTTGCTTGGAGAAATTCTCGAAGGTGCTTTGATGATCCCTCTTGGACTGATTTATCTCTTCTTGCATCTGTTGTTGATAGGCAATGGCGTTCTTCTGAGAATTAATCATATCCGCCATCATTCTCTCCAATTGACTGCTCTGGTCTGACTGGCCAAACGGATGACCTTGCTGCTGAAATTGTTTTTGATGTAGAGGCTTGTAGGGTTGTTGATACCCTTGTTGCGGTGGTGATTGGAATTGCTAAGGTTGATTCAGCCTTGGTTGGAACAATTATGATGAATAATTCCTTACTTGGTGTGGCCTTTGCTTTTCTTGTCTCCATCGTTTGTTCGTGTAACCCCTTTGTTGCTCGTTCCAACTACCGGCTAGATTAGCTTCTTCTCCCGAACATTGTAAGGATGTATGTCCCTTCACTCCACAAGCTCCACATATTTGATCTGCAATCGATGGACTTGAAGTAGAAGAAGTTTGCTTCAACAATCAATCCAACCTGTCTTCTAGTTTGCTGATCTTCTCTTCCACCTTTGTGTCAACTTCATCCATAAAATCTGAATGGGACCAATTGACAAACTTCCTCGTAGCTCTCGGTCCCTTGTATTGTGAGGTGGATTCTGCAAGTCCTTCAATGATATTCCTTGCATGTTCATAGAGACTTGTGTGGAAGTTCCCTTTTAAGCGCGTATCTACCGTAGCCTTTGCTTCATCATTCATGCCTTGGTACAAAATCAGTAGGAGTTCTACATCTGAATATCCATGGTTTGGGCAACTATCGATGAGCTGCCCAAATCGCTCCCAATATGTGCCGAAACTCTCATCAAGCTCTTAAACAATGTTAGATATCTGCTTCTTGAGCGCGTTCGTCCTTGATTGAGGGAAGTATTTCTTCAAAAAGGTTATGCGCATTTGGGACCATGTGGAAATTGAATTCGGCCGAAGACTCGAGAATCACGTATGAGATTCATCTTGCATCGTGAAAGGAAACGCCTTGAGCTTGAATGCGTCCAAATTGCCTTGTCTATGAAGATGACAGACTTGATCGAACTGCTTCAGGAAAGAGTTAGGGTTCTCATTCGTTCTTCCGTAGAATTTTGGCATTAAAGACACCATATTGAGCTTGACATCAATCTGCTCATTTGTAGTAATCTGGATTGGACCAGGTAGGTCCTCGCCCATGTCGAACGATCCAGTATTCATCCTCAAAGGTGGATTATTTGCGTCACCCATCTCTTCTTCTTCAGAATCTGATCTGCTTCCTTCGGAAAAGTGCTCTGGTTGGCCAGTCAGAATAGTTCCGGCTTCTGTTTCACTGGTTCTGTCACCAGCTTCTGTTTTGTCCTCTATCTGGATAGTTTAAGCAGTTTCTGCCTGCGACAGAACTTGTTGTTTTTGCAGCTTTGTCGCCTTCCTATTCCTCTTTGCAATCTTTTCAATTTCCGGATCAAAGTGTAGGAAAGGGCGGGAAGACCTGCTCATGCAACACTTAAAAAGCACAAAAGATCAATAGAAAAATAAGCTAAAAATAACACCGTTCCCCGGCAACGGCTGGTGATCGTTGTTTTCACCAAATAAATCCTGCAAAATGCGAGAACTTAGATTACTAGAGCAAACAGGTATCGAACACAGGGAACGGAGATTTTAACATTAAATTCCTATTAATCTATGGGGTTGGTTAGCGGCCATGCAATTTTTAGGGATTTCTAAATCCTAAAACAAGAAAGTAAAAAAGCAGGAATAAATATGTGAATAAACATATGCAAAATGGGTCCAGCAAGATGATTCACACACACAATCGATCATCGACAATAAAGATAAATTAATCCCTAAAAATCAATCAGTTGTAGGACGCCGTAATTAAACTGACACATCCCCTATTCCCCCTTAATTATTCGATAGTTGCCATGGTGGGCATTGAAACGACTACTTCTCTAAATTAGATGCAACGATTTAACACCTAACCATCTTTAAGAACTAAGGGAACCCGATTTAGGAGCTTACTCGTATGGTTGGCATCTAATAGTCTCCTACAAAATTAATCATATTGTTCTTAGAATAATTGTTCTACTTATTTAGCCTAATCCCACAAGAAATTATGAAAGTACTAAATTAGCTATGGATTAAACTAACCTAGGGTGATCAATCTAAATTAACTAATCCAATTAATTAACCAAGATTAATTTGGAACCTCAGTGAATAATTATTAAAGCCTAAGTCTCACGAATTCATTAAAGTGTGTGCTTTACATCCCGTTGGCCCCTTAAAATTTAGCTACGCATACTGGTCCGACTGGCCAGGCGGACGACAAAATTGGGAAGAATGCAAAACATGCTGAAATTTGGGAATTAAATGCACGAAAATTATGACAATTCTACGAACTAAATTAGAACACGAATGGAACTGAAATTAAAACTAAACGATCAGAAAATACCAGTACGAAGAATTTAAATCATCTAACGATAAAGCAAAGTCGAAATCTCCAAACTAAACTAAGCAACGGAATTAAAAATCATGTTTGTTTCTCCAAATATGAACTACGATAAACGGCTGCTCCTTTTCTCCTTCTCTGAATGGTTGCGTGGGTCTCCAAAAGGGTGTAAAAGATGATTTAATTTTCGTCCGTCTCTCTCCCTTATATATGGTTGCCCTCCTTTCCTTGTAGAAGTAGGTTTTCCTTATCCGATATGGAAAGATATTTATTAGATATACCATATCCAATTCTTTCCATATCATCTCTTTCCTTATCCTCCACCTTAGTTCTCTATATTTTCATCCAAAAATCAATCTTTTAACCCCAAAATCTCGCATGCCACATCAGCATCTCGTCATTCGCCACATCAGCCCAAGAATCTACAAGACAGCTCAGAAAATACGGTCCAACTGCCAGGTGGGCGCCAAAATAGCAGAATTTGCGTAGTACGAATTAGACTCATCATATATATATATATACTTGTGAGTTGTGTCCAGATTCACCACAAGAGATCCTAGACTGGGGGAAGCGTTTCAATATTATGGTAAATATTTGTCGATGGCTACTATATCTTCATAGGGATTCTAGATTGAAGGTAATACATCGGGACCTCAAGCCAAGCAACGTATTGTTGGATAATGATTGGAATGCGAAGATTTCAGACTTTGGCATGGCTAGAATATTCGGAACCAAACAAGATCACGTCAGCATCGTAAGAGTGGTAGGGACATAGTAAGTACTTGGTTCATATGAAGTAATTGATCCTTCAATGCATGATAATTCAAATGAAGATGGATTGTTTTTCTTGCAGTGGATATATGGCTCCTGAGTACGCAATAAAAGGAAGGTTTTCAGAAAGAAATGATGTTTTTAGCTTTGGTGTTATAATGTTAGTGTTGGATATGAGTCAGTAGATGATACTCAGCTGTTGTTCGGTTAAAAGAAAATTGGGGGAAATCATAGTAGTACTATGGAATTGAAGATCCCAAAACCTAGCTGATATCAGTAGATTAGTGTGTCGTTAGGATTAGCTGATGTATAGGTTAGACTTGATGTATTGTTTATTATTTTTTTCTAAGTCCTGTACGGGGTAGTTGTTGAACTGATCTTCTGTCGAAGATACTTTTCAGAACCCCACGTCATCAGTGTAATCGCTTGTGTTCATCAGTCAGCAGCTGATCTTCCACTCTCGCCGAAGACAAGCGCATCACCGACAAATCATGAGTAGAAGACTACTCCCGGTGATAGTCATCGGCGTAAGAACGAGAAACAAGCACAGTACCTTCGCAGTCGCCGGTGACCTACTCGGTAGATGCCACGTCGGCCGACTCAATCAAGAAGACAGAGACTTTTCGCTCATCGTATCCTACGGAAAGCGACCCAGCCTATTCAAGTCTTTTCGAAAAGTTCGGCGAGAAGACATACGAGGTTGTTGAACGGTCAACTCTGACATTCTCACCAACTACAAACCTCGACCAATGAGAAGCCGACAACGCTTACCTACTCTACACAGTAAAGCTGCTCTCATGAACAGTGCATTAACTGCCCTGCTGCAACAAGTTCGAATTATGGTCGTTTTCCTTGGAAGCTTGTGACACGTGGCATCGTCGTCTCCAACGGACATATGCCATAACTCACAACTATAAATAGAGAAGTTTTTGAAGCTCCGAGTGACGGAATTTCGAAGGGACAAGCTCAAGTTCACAAACGCTCTAGAACACTCAAAGATCATCCAGAGGAAAACTTGCTTACTTAGAAGATTTCTCAGTTTTTCTCTCTAGAGTTCTTAGATCCCCTTCTTCTCTAGACTAAGCTCATTGTCATATTTATAGCTTAGATTCGAAGGAGTTCACATTTAGTGAATTGTTCTTATTGTAAGAACTCCTTCTCAGTTGGAGAATATTCCCTTCCCTTTCAAACTTAGGTTTGGATTGTAAAGTCGCTAAGGACTATAACTTAGAGGGAACTGTCCAGTGCACAGTATCCCTGCTGAGGCTTGCTTAGAATAATCAACAAGTTCTCCTGCTTTGTTCAGGACCGTGGACGTAGGATCTTGCGTATCCGAACCACGTTAAATCGCTTGTGTTCTTTTACTATTTTATTGCATAGCATTCAACTGACTTGAAAATCATAAGCTTGCATAAAACGTATTTTATAAAGCTCACAGCCAAAAGATTTAATTTGCTAAAACGTGTTTTCAAAAGAGACGAATTCGGGCCCCACACTTTCCGCACAATGCAGCTCTCGACCGATTCTCAAAGTACCGACAACGATCAGTAGGAGAGAGCTCGCAGGGCCGACTCACTCGTCCCGCGATCGAATGCTTATTTGGCACCTGTTCATCGGTTGCAATCATCAGCTCAGCTGACCTTCATTGAGAAAAAGAAACTGAGCTCAGGTGTATTCACCCCCCCCCTCTACACCTGACTTATCGTCTCCGGACCAACAATTGGTATCAGAGCGCACGGTGTTCAACTGATCGCCGGTTCTGAATACTGGTCCTCTCGAACTGATCCTGAAAATCGTTTTCACTGCATAAGCATCTTTTCAGCATCCTTATACTCTTACTCTTACGATGTCTGATATGTCAGGTATTAGGATGGTACCGATGTTCTCAATAGAGAACTACACGGTATGGCGCGTACGTATGGAGGCACACCTAACGTCACTCCACGACAGCATGTCAGATGTCCTAGAGTCAGGATCGATCATTCCCATGATCGACAACGTAGTATTTGCTGTTGGAGGAGGCGTGGGAGCACAAACTGGTGCTAAGGTTCCCAAAGATAAATCTGCCTTCACGCCTGAAGAAAAGAAGTTGCACAACCTTGACCGAGTTGCACGTAATGCCATACTGACTACGCTCAGTGACTCACACCTCGGAAGGGTATAGGATTGCAAGACGGCGAAAGAGCTATGGGACGCCTTGGCTGTACTGAGCCATGGAACCCCTCAGATCAAAGAAAACAAGCTCGAGCTAGAGCTTCAGAAGTTCAACGCCTTTGCAATGGAGCCTACTGAAACCATTGACGAGCTGAGTGTCAGATTCACCAATCAAGTCAATGTCATCAATGGGCTGGGGAGGTCGTTCACCAACAAGGAGATAAACACCAAGATCTTGAGAGCGTTGCCCCGACAGAAGTGGCTTCCTTTTGCTACTTATTTACGTCGCTCTGATCTAAATGCTCTAACTCCTGATGTTATATTTTCAGAATTAAAATCGGAGGAATTCGAGCATAGCCTACCCCAAAAGTGCTTAAGCGCTCCAGCTGACACACAGTTCGACCATGCCTTCAAGGCAACAGTCAGCAACACAGGAGCCAAGCCTATTTCCTCAAGCAAAGTTGTGGCCACATCGGCAGCAAAGTCTTCCGAGACTCCAGGCCCCGATCGCCTAGCACCGATGGCTCTCAAATATCGAGGGAAAAGGAGAAAGTCGAAAGGCCGAGGAAATACAACCGAGATTCTTCTTCGGTAAGAAAGACTATCATAAGAAAGAAGAATCTAATCCTTCTACCGAATGCGGGAAATCGGAGTCTGCCGCCGGCTCCGTCTAAAGACTCACTGGTAAGAGCAGCAGAACATCCACCGCTACAACCGCAAGAAGGAGGGACACTATCGGCATGACCGTCCCGAACTCTCACGCGCTCAAAGAGCGAACGGCAGCCGAAGAGAAAAATTTGCCAAGCGAAGGCGAGGCCTACATAGCCGGAGAGATATCCGACAACTCAATTGAAGAAGATACATTCATGTATTCTTCGAAGATGAAGCCGCATTCGTAGCCGTTGAAGTCGGAGAGAAGGTTCCCGAGGAATCAGGTGAACGAGTGTCGATGGCCGGAGAAGAGGCCGAGGTAAATTCTAAACTTAATATTACCTCTTCTTCACACAAAGCACACACGACACGTGCTCGGTCTCGGATGATCCTCTAGATGTGGTACAAGCCTACGATGATCTACTAGAGGAACAGATTCGGTGAGCAGAGAGTTCGAAGAACTATCCGAGAACTTGAACAGTAAAGGCCGAGAATCGAGACTTTCTTCGATTGTCAGGTCTCTACTGAGTTAGTGGATCTAGTTGCGAGACTCAAGGAAGAGATTGAATCTCTTATGACTAAGTCTCAGCTTCAAGAAACTCAGATCTCAGTCCTGACCAAGGACAATTTGGAGAAAGAGACCTGAAATAGCCAAACTCGGTCGAAGCTCACGCACGTACGTAAAAGATTATGACTCACTCAGAAGAAGTGATGAAGTCTGGAGATGTCTGATGACTGAACAGTACCTGGGAGCTAAGGAGAAGCTAGAAAGCATGCTCGAGCACAACGGCCAACTACTGTAAAAGAAGGCCTTGGCTATACCCACGAAGCTTCTACCTCCAAAAGCTCAGCAACACTGGCTGATAGGTTCGTCAGAGGAAAGGTGCAAGCTGCTGACACCACACCTCAGGCGAAGAACAAACAGAAAATGATTGCACCTCAGCCGAGTAGCAACAAGCGATGACCGAAGGTTCCAGCCCCGGAGGACACCGCGATCAAATTCGGGGGGGAACCAAGAAGGTCGGGATGGGCGTAACGATGCGAGAGCCATTATATGAGCATCCGGCTCAGTACGGCTCGTACTACTATGAGCCCAGGGTCAGGAGAAGCGCTAAGACTCAGAAGAAGAAAGCGCCTGAACCCAAAATCATCAGCAGAAAGTCAGTATCTCCAAGTCCTGTGGAGAAGAAAGCTGACAAGGTTCAGAAGAAGAAGTCTCAGACTTCTAAGGTCCCGAGACAGATCTGGGTTCCGAAATCACCCACTAACCAGTAAGGACCCAACTGAACCAAAGGGTACCTAAAAATGCCTCTGTTTTGCAGGTGCATAAGGACCCTTGGATAGTGGACAGCGGCTGCTCGAGACACATGACTTACCAGAAGAGCCTGCTGACCAACTACGTACAAGAAGATGGTCCCAGAATTGAATTCGGTGACAACTCCAAAGGCTATACAAGGGGATATGGAACGCTGACAATTGGGACTGCCACAGTTCCAAGAGTAACATATGTTGAAGGACTTCAACATAATCTCCTTTCAGTCAGTCAATTCTGTGATAATCTTAATAGAGTAATCTTTGACGCTGGTTTCTGTGATATTGTTGACAAATCTACAGGGAAAACAGTGTTATCAGGTTCGCGGAGGAAAAACATCTATGTTGCAGACTGGAAAACCGCAGAACCTGAGGCTTGCTTACTAGCACAGACAAAATCTGGTGACAAGTCAGGATGGCTATGGCACAAGAGACTCAACCACCTGAACTTCAAG
Organism: Lavandula angustifolia; assembly: GCA_028984105.1. Taxonomy (NCBI): domain Eukaryota; kingdom Viridiplantae; phylum Streptophyta; class Magnoliopsida; order Lamiales; family Lamiaceae; genus Lavandula; species Lavandula angustifolia. Next base: position 8,952,640 of record CM054811.1, read on the forward strand.
ACCATGAACAAGCTAGCCAAGAACTCCAAAGTCAGAGGACTGCCCAACGAATCGTTCGTTAAAGACAGAAATTGTGAAGCATGTCTGAAGGGAAAGCAAACAAAGAGTAGCAATCCACCTATTCCGTCACCTTCCACTGATGGAATCCTTCAGCTGCTGCACATGGACTTATTCGGGCCAGTCTCTCCAGTGACTATAAGAGGCAAGAAATATGCCCTCGTCGTCATAGACGACTACTCGAGATATACTTGGGTCATCTTCATCGCCAATAAATCTGATGTTCAAACTGAGTTGCCTAATCTGCTGAAGAAACTCAGTGTGGAAAAGGTCATCAAGATTCAAAGAATTCGCTCGTACGCAGGAACAGAGTTTATGAACTCGGTAGTCAAAAATACTTGCGATAAAGAGGGAATTCAAGCACGAGACATCAGCTGCGCGCACCCCTCGGCCAGAACGGACTTGCTGAACGTAAGAACAGAACACTCAAAGAAGCAAAGAAGAACGCTCCTAGCGGACTCGGGACTACCCTCAAAGTTTTGGGCCTGATGCTACCGACACCGCCCGCTATACTCGGGAATCGCTCACTACCGACACAAAGAACACATGAAGACACCATACGAACTGTGGAAAGGGAGAATTCCTTTTATTTCACATTTTCATATTTTCGGGTGTCCTTGCTTTATCCACAATAATGGGAAAGATCAGGCGAAGGTCTTTGATAGCAAATCGATCAAGGAGTTTTCTTAGGTTACTCTCGAGTCAAGTAAAGCCTTCGAGTCTTTAACTATCGGACTCTTTGTGTGGAGGAAAGCCCTCATGTTGTTTTTGATGAATTTGTTACCGAGAACGAGGAAAGAAACAGAGTCAAATACGATGATGTCGGCAAAGCAAGCTACGGGATCTCGGACTTACCGATAAAACCGAAAAGATCCAAGCATTGTTGGGATGATGAGTCGGACGATGAAGAAACTCGGACTCAACCAACAATCGATGTAGCCGACCTAGTTGATTCTATCGAACGAGAATCAACAACAGGTAACATCGGTCGATGAGGAAGCCCCGATGGTAATCGAGACCTCTACCGAGAATATAAACTCGGGGGGAACGATTAATGTTCCCGAGCTAAATGCCCCGAACACGGAAACTCGGTAGATCCTAACCTTCTTACCGAATTGCTACTGATCACGTGAACGATTACTCGAAATGCCTAACACTCCTACCGATCGTGCGTAAGTAGTATCGAAGAAGAAGCCCGACTCGGGGCGTTCGTGGCTCGATGCTCATTCTTCAGATCTTATCATTGGAGATCCATCAGCAACTATAAGGACGAGATCAAGATTAAGTCAAGGAGAAAGCTCACTTTACTCTTGTTTTCTGTCTACAGAAGAACCTCAGTCGATAGAGGACGCACTTAAAGATGCTGACTGGGTCATTGCTATGCAAGAAGAGCTGAACCAGTTCGTTAGAAATGAAGTATGGGAGCTTGTTGACAGACCTAGACATCAGCACGTGATTGGTACTAAGTGGGTCTACAAAAACAAGCGAGATGAAAACAACGTCATTGTCAGAAATAAAGCAAGACTAGTTGCAAAGGGATACAGTCAGGCAGAACGAATTGACTTTGATGAAACGTTCGCTCCAGTCGCTAGATTGGAAGCCATTCGTCTATTCCTAGCTTATGCAACACATCAAGGCTTCAAAGTCTATCAGATGGATGTAAAGTCAGCTTTTCTGAACGGCGTACTGAAGGAAGAAGTCTACGTGGAACAACCGCCCGGCTTTCAGCAGGGACATCAGGTGTACAGACTTAGGAAAGCTCTGTATGGGTTAAAACAAGCACCCAGGGCTTGGTATGATACCCTATCAGACTTTCTACTTCAGAAAGGTTTTCAGAAGGGGACAGTAGATCGCACCATATTCAACATAAATTCAGGAGATGACATCCTACTGGTGCAAATTTACGTGGACGACATCATTTTCGACTGTAGAAATGAGACCATATGCCAGCAGTTCGAGAAGATGATGAAAGAAAAATTCGAGATGTCCATGATGGGAGAGATGAATTATTTCCTTGGATTTCAAGTGAAGCAATCACCTGAAGGAATCTTCATCAATCAAGCCAAATACACTCGAGACCTTCTCAAAAGATTCGGCTGCGACTCTAGCAAGCCAGTCAAAATCCCCATGAACACGAACTTTAAAATCGATCTAGACAAAGAGGGAGATTCTGTTAACTCTACTGACTATAGAGCTATTATAGGCTCTTTACTTTATTTAATAGCTAGCCGTCCTGACATAACTTATGTTGTAGGTGTATGCGCAAGATTCCAAGCAGATCCCAAGCGAAGTCATTTAGACTCAGCGAAGAAGATTCTGCGCTATTTAAGAGGAACACCCGATCTTTGGGTTATGGTATCCTCGCCGATGATAACTTAATACCGACGGAGTTATTCGATGCCGATTATGCGAGATGCGGGATAGATCGAAAGTCAACTTCCGGAACTTGTCGGTTCCTAAGCGGCAAGCCGATTTCTTGGTTTTCAAAGAAGCAAGATTCGCAGCAACGTCCACTACCGAAGCCGAGTACATGGCTGCGAGGAAGTTGCTTCGTGCCCAAATCCTTTGGCTTCGACAACAACTTAGAGATTATGGTATAACTCGGGATGAAGTGCCCATCTACTGCGACTCCACAAGTGCAATTGCCATAACTCGGAACCCAGGTTCTACATACCGGGATGCAAGCACGTGGATATCCGACACCACTTCATCGGAGACCATGTCGAGAAGAAGGATATCGGGATGGAGAAGATCCATACCGACAAGCAAAAGGGCGGATATACCGACCAAACCACTAGCCGAGAACATGTTCGGGAGAACTATCGGTTGAGCTAGGTCTACCGGATCCCTCCGAGATGCGTCGGTAGATGCCGACTACCGAGAACATCATTGCCCAACAATTAGTAACAATTGGTATCAGCATAAGGAATCGCATGACGACAGTCGGATAACTAAGTACGGTGACTCGGTTGGGAAAGTCACACTGCACACGCAAGGGGGGAACATAGTCATCAAGCACGACAACCATTCTCCTTATACATAACGGTAACCGGTGATAAGTTCAGACCAAGAGGTTTGCGTAATTTTGTGTACTTATTTTTTTTTAAGCATGCTCGCATTTATTGCATCGATCGCTCACACTCACTAGTTAATGTGCATTCATTTCCCGCCATTAATAGTTTAAGGAAAGGTCAGTAGGAAACCTTTTCATTCGCATAAACTGAGTAATTAATGTTGTCTGTCGCGCATTTAATGCATGTCTTCTCACTTACCTTTATTACGTAAATCTATGTTTGAGGCGGCTTTGGTAATCATTCCTCTTATAACTTTTAATCTCAGCCGTCTATAGATTTGAAAGATTAAAATAGGATCGTTGGATCACAACTTATAATCAGATGATATATATAAAATCTTTCATCATCTATCATTCCTCACTTTTCGCCATTTTCATACCTTACGAGCTTTACTCGCAATCAGTTTCTACTTCTTATAACTGCCTTGCCTGTGCATCTTTCAAGCTCTAATACTCGGTAATATATTAAAATCTGCTGATAACTACTAACTTACTCTATTTTCAAGCGCTAACAAGTTGTTTTGCAGATTTCTATGGCGATCGTACAGACTCCTGAACCTATAGTGGAGATCATGACCATCCGGATTCAGTTTGAACCCACAATGGCTTTCTGCCAGGTGGATATCCCATATCTGGAACCGATGTTCGATGCTCTGGAGAGGTCTGGGTTGGAGACCCTCGTGACCAAGCATCCCCGTGCCAGTCTGCCGAGGCAAGTGGCGGAGGCATATTTCAACTGGAATTCAGTGGCTGCCGAAGGAGAAGAAGCCTCGTTTTCTTACATGGAGGAGACTAATCCGAACACGTGGAAGGCGTCTCAGAAGACCTTCAACATCCGAGAGGCTCTGGTCCTCGCGTTTCAGCTTCCTAATTCTGGAATCTCCCCTATCGGATATAAGGAGAGGGAGATCAACACTTATGTGCAAAAGTTCTGTGGACGCAGTGATCTGACATTCAAGACAGCTCTCCCGAGGAATCTCTTGCTATCTCAGTACAGAGGTTTAGCGTATGTGGTCTCGCATATACTGACAAGCTCAGCTGGATCGTACGATCAATTGTCCAAGCCAAGGATTCAGCTGATGATGGCTATAGATGATGGAGTAGAAGTGAACTGGGCTGACTATTATACAACTCAGATGAAAGCCCAAGCCCAGAAGTTCACTACGCTACCCACTGGCGAGAGCAGGTTGGCCAGTGTGGGTAAGCTTCTATTCGGGACCAAGATGTCAGTCCTAATAGAGAGTGTTGTACAGAGGAACTCAGCTTTTGAAGACTCAAAGTTGTACAACACTAAGCTGATAAAGTTCCAGACTAAAGAAGCGACGGAGAAGTCTATCGGTAAGGGGCCGCCTGAGCCGAAGAGAGTAGCATCCGCTCTGCCCCCTCATACCGAAGTGCCTAAGAAGAGGCGGCTGACTAAGACCAGACCAGCTGAGGTCTCAGCTGCTCAGCCTCTCTCTATTATTGAACCCACTCCTCCTCCTACTCAAGAAGAGCAGTTTTTAGATTCTGATACTGGCATTGAGGGTGCGACCCTCAAAGATAAAGTCCAGGTGATTAGCTCAGAGGAGACACAGTCGGACGTTAGGGAACCGACTGAGGAGAATGCGACTGAGTGGACAGCTATTCACACCACTCGTCTCCGTGCCGCAGCTGAAGTACACGATCATATTCCTGAGATCGCTGGGCACTCAGACTTAGTCGACATAGCCATCAGGGCTAGAGTTCAAATGCTTCTTAGATTTCTGAGTTGGGATATTCTAGAAGACATAATCAAAACCCACTCAGTTCTCTACCTGCACGATGAGGAGCAGAAGCTACAAGAAGTAATAGGGTACGGAGAACCAGCTGACTTAGCTACTCTTGAAGATCTCAGAGCCGCAATGCTTTACCTTCTAAGCTTGCGAGAGTCAGTCCCTGGTAACACTCCTCCACCCCCATCTCCTCCTGCTGATGATAAGAAAGATGATGATGATAACAATCAGAGGAAGGATCAGACACCCAAGGATACAAGACTTGGGAGGCTCGCTGAGGGTTCAACTCCCCGTGAGAAGAGCAAATCACCAAACCCTGATACATCAGGTGATGCTCAAGGTGCTCCGAAGTACAGTAGGGAGCAGCTCCTCATATTTTCTGAGCAGAGGCTCGGAACCAGCTCGTACCAGATACAACCTATCGGTTCCATGTCCTCAAAGTCCGTAAATAAAGCCATTCGACGCCAAGGAGAGAAAAATAGACTTTTGGCTAAGGACGTCCATCTGAAGTGGATAAAATATACCAAGGCTCAGACACAGAGCTTAGATAGAATAGCTGCTGACATCTCAAAGACTCTAGTACCTACTCCTCAACCCAACTTTCGGGGAGATTATTGAGGCGGCCTTAGCGGCTCGTAAAGTCAATCTAGAAGCTCGAGTCGCAGCGGTTGCTCCCGTAATCGCAGAAGATATTTTCGAGCAGCGGTGACTCGAAGCTCTCACAACCGTTAAGCTCGAAATCGATGAACGGAATAAGATTGCAACCTCTAGCCTTCGTAAAGCTATTACTCAACGAGCGAGAGGCTCACGAAAACTATTCGAAGGAAATGACCGAATCGCATGATCGGGCTCTGCTGAAACTCCGTCCGGAGTCACCGCACTGACTCAAAACATCTAGAGCCGATCAAGAAAAAGACTGGGAATTATCTTTCGCGATCTCGTCAAAGACTTCGAATCCACAACAAATCAAATTAAGAATTCAGTCCACAAGCCGGAAAAAGAAGTCACGGCTATCCGTACCAACCTCGATAAGGTGCGCGATGCCAAAAAGGGGGAAGGTATAATAAAAGATGAATGCGAAACGGATACGGTGATGTACGGATAATCGGGGAAAGGGTTCAGGAGAAGAGACCCTCCACAGCTGAAGAACTTGCACAGACTCAGGGGGAAAGGGCTCAGGAGGAAGGACCCTCTACTACTCAGGATAAGAACTCTTCTGAGGTCCTTCTCCTAGAATTTCCACTACAGCTGACCCCCATCTCCTCTTCCGCTGCTCACGTTAAAGAAGTAGCCAGATTTATTGAGCAGGAGACAGAAGAAGAAGAGCCTGAGCCTGAACAATTGCCACCGCAGAGGCTGGGGAAGGAGATTGCAACTACATCTACTCCTCCTTCCTCCCCGCTCCATAAATTCAAATCTAAAGCGGAGCAAGGGGCTTATGACCTCAATATTGCCCAACAGCTGCAAGATAAGCTGGACCGAGAGCGTCAGCTTGAAGAAGCAGCAGAAGTAGCAAAGAAGCCCAAGGGCAAAGCTGTTAGGGGCAAAGGCAAGAAAAAGGTCGAATCAGTCGAAGAGCAGAAGAAGAAAGCCCAAGCAGATTTTGCTAAGGCTCTTCCGACTGAGATCCCAGCTACTACTCAGAGCATTCCCACTCCTACTCTAACACCTGAGCAGATAGCGGAAGATCAAGCGACCTGGGAGGCGACGCTGCAAGGCCTAAATCTCAGACGAGGAGACTGTAGGGCAGCGGTTCTCCGAGAAAAGAAAAGAATGGCTGATATGGCTAAGATGATGAGCCTATCCAAGAAGCCAGCAGCTGATCCCAGAAGACAAATCCCAAGAGGATCAAGGAAGAGAACACCTCTCGCCAAGAAGGACTCAGTTGTTCATGTCGATCGATGGGTTCCGGCTGAGGTTAATGATCAATGGGAAGAACTTAAAGAGCAATTTATCAAAGGCTACTATGTTTGGGGATTCTATCCTCGAGAGCAACCTATCGATCAAGCCTTTGATGAGTTCATGTTTCTGTACAATTTAGAGCTGAGGGAACAGCTCAAGGAGATCATGAAGAGACAGAATATTCCGTTTAGAGCTCCAGCTTTTAGGCACATCCCACCTCCTAGAACTGCGCGCGGAGTTCTATGTACGAAGGACATAGAAGACGAGGTTAGTGCTGCAGCATTCCGCTTCAACCTGAGTGTCCACCTTGCTGAAGACGACGAGGATATCCAGACTCTGAGGAAGAGAATCTATTCATACTATCGTCTGGAACCTCCCATGGACAGATCTGCAGGATTCAGGGAACGCACTCAAGCCTTCAGGCATCTGTAGTCTTTCTCTTGTCTATCTTTTGTAATAGTGATAGGAACCTGTACTTCATTGATTATATATATCAGTTCCTATTGCTTGTCAGACAATTACTCATTGTCTTTCAGCTCTTTGCATTTTGTTTTCACAACTGATCACTAATTGATCTGACACACACTCACAGTCAGTTTCTCTGATTTTGCCTATCTCCCACCTACTGAAGTATTGAAATTATTTTTTTTCCCTCAGAATGTTGTAAGGGGGAAATTGTTGTCAGTAGGATAGCATCTTTTATAGACTTAAGAAGTTTAAGAGGTAGAGGTAGAGGTTTTGGCATCATCAATTAGGGGGAAATTGTTGGATATGAGTCAGTAGATGATACTCAGCTATTGTTCGGTTAAAAGAAAATTGGGGGAAATCATAGTAGTACTATGGAATTGAAGATCCCAAAACCTAGCTGATATCAGTAGATTAGTGTGTCGTTAGGATTAGCTGATGTATAGGTTAGACTTGATGTATTGTTTATTATTTTTGTCTAAGTCCTGTACGGGGTAGTTGTTGAACTGATCTTCTGTCGAAGATACTTTTCAGAACCCCACGTCATCAGTGTAATCGCTTGTGTTCTTTAGTCAGCAGCTGATCTTCCACTCAGTCGAAGACAGCGCATCAGTTGACAAATCATCAGTAGAAGACTACTCCCACCGATAGTCATCGCGAAGAACGAGAAACAAGCACAGTACCTTCGCAGTCGCCAGCTGACCTACTCAGTAGATGCCCTGTCAGCCGACTCAGCTGAAGAAGACAGAGACTTTTCAGTCTACTGTATCCTACGGAAAGTAACCCAGCTATTCAAGTCTTTTCGAAAAGTTCAGCAGAAGACATACGAGGTTGTTGAACGGTCAACTCTGACATTCTCACCAACTACAAACCTCGACCAATGAGAAGCCGACAACGCTTACCTACTCTACACAAGAAAGCTGCTCTCATGAACAGTGCATTAACCGCGCCCGCCGCAACAAGTTCGAATTATGGCCGTTTTCCTTGGAAGCTTGTGACACGTGGCATCGTCGTCTCCAACGGACATATGCCATAACTCACAACTATAAATAGAGAAGTTTTTGAAGCTCCGAGTGACGGAATTTCGAAGGGACAAGCTCAAGTTCACAAACGCTCTAGAACACTCAAAGATCATCCAGAGGAAAACTTGCTTACTTAGAAGATTTCTCAGTTTTTCTCTCTAGAGTTCTTAGATCCCCTTCTTCTCTAGACTAAGCTCATTGTCATATTTATAGCTTAGATTCGAAGGAGTTCACATTTAGTGAATTGTTCTTATTGTAAGAACTCCTTCTCAGTTGGAGAATATTCCCTTCCCTTTCAGACTTAGGTTTGGATTGTAAAGTCGCTAAGGACTATAACTTAGAGGGAACTGTCCAGTGCACAGTATCCCTGCTGAGGCTTGCTCAGAATAATCAACAAGTTCTCCTGCTTTGTTCAGGACCGTGGACGCAGGATCTTGCGTATCCGAACCATGTTAAATCGCTTGTGTTCTTTTACTGTTTTATTGCATAGCATTCAACTGACTTGAAAATCATAAGCTTGCATAAAACGTATTTTATAAAGCGCACAGCCAAAAGATTTAATTTTCTAAAACGTGTTTTCAAAAGAGACGAATTCCGGGCCCCACACTTTCCGCACAACAGTCTCCGACTGATTCTCAAAGTACTGACAACAGTCAATAGGAGAGAGCTCAGTAGCTGACTCACTCTGTCCCGCGATCGAAGGCTTATTATTTGGCACTGTTCATCAGTTGCAATCATCAGCTCAGCTGACCTTCATTGAGAAAAAGAAACTGAGCTCAGGTGTATTCACCCCCCCCTCTCTACACCTGACTTATCGTCTCCGGACCAACAGTTAGAGATTTATATTGGGCGAAAGAAGTCAGGCTTCCACCATCAAGAAGGATCTTTAAACCTTTTAGGACATGTAAGTTAACATAAAAAGGCCCTCTACTCTTGACATATGTATGTGTCACAGACTCGCACATACTCAAATTTGCTCATGCATGATTGTTTGGCTTGGTATTGAAACTTAAGGCATGGAATTTGTGGAAAGAGGGCAGAGTTGAATCTTTGATAGATCAAAGAATAGCAAGCTCGGATTGCGAAGAAGAGGTGATGAGGTGCATGCATATCGGGTTGTTGTGCGTCCAAGAACTTCTTGAAGACCGGCCATCTACTTCAACTGTGATGTCAATGCACATCAGTGACATAGTAGAGCTTCCTCACCCCCAATAAATCAGCATTTGCAATAAACTCGAACCGTCCGGATACGGGTTCAAGTTCTTCTCAAAAGAGTACTTCGTCTATCAATAATGTTACTCTCACCGTGGTTGATGGCCGTTGATTTAGTCACTGATCTATAAACGATTATGTTGGTCCCGAGATAAACGTTCAGGTGTAGAGGGGGGGTGAATACACCTGAAAACTTTCTCAACTTAAAACGCGAACAGTCTTATTCAAGAGAGTGCCTTGCTGAACAAGTTCAGTAGACCAAGCAAGCTGTTCTGAATCGCGTGGACAAACTGACTGACTATACTTAAGCTTGTTAGCTGACTGATGTCAGAATTCAGTACCGTTCAGTAAGAGTTCAGTAGAGTGCGGAAATGTGTAGGCCCAATTCAGTTGAGTTTGAAAACGTTTTTATTAAAACAGTTTCAGTATATTAGTGCAATCTGTTAAGCTTTGCTGAAACTCAGTTGAATGATTTGTAAAATGGTTTTCAGTATGAACAGTAATCAATGCAACAGTAAAAATAGAACACAGCGATTTTAAAGTGGTTCGGATATCAACAATCCTACGTCCACTGTCCCGAAAAGATCAGGAGGCTATTTTATTATACTGAGTTAGTCTCAGTCGGTTTGTGCACTGGACAAACACTGGTCTTGAGGATTATACTGAGCAAGTCTCAGTTTACAAGTATCAAACTGAAGTGTTTGACAAACTCTCTAACTATGAAGGAGTTCTTAACAAGTAAGAACAGTTCAGGGATGAACTCCTTCGGTCTAAGCTATGGATATATTCAGTGGAGCTTAGGTTAGAGGGAAGGGAATAAGAAGGTGGCTTCTAGATGACGAACAGTGAGGAATAAGCTCTTTGGGTTCGTGTTCAATCACTTGGATACTAGAGGCTATTGATTCTAATTCAGCTTGGTTCCCTTGAGCAAGTATGTCGCCTTTCGCTTGAAGTGTTTCTCTGAAGTTCTTGCGGAAAGCTTAAGTCTGTAAGAGTTTGCTCGTAATCGCTCATTCTCGGTGGTCTTCTTCGATTTGATCTTCTCTCTATTTATAGAGGTGAGCCATGAAAAGATCCGTTGGAGACGTCGATCCATGTGTCACTCTCTTTTGGGTAGCTAACGGCTCTTTTAAGGAATCTTGCAGAGTCTTTTCCTCCATTTCTGGAAATAGGTTGACTTGCAGCTTTAATCAGAACTTTGACAGCTGGTTGCTCGTCATTGGTCGAGGTGTAGAAAGTAGTTGAGACAAACAGACTTCTAGGCAGATCTGAAGCTGACTTCTCTGATTACCTCGGATGACTCTACTGATTTAACATATAAGATCATCTGACAATCAATGAGACTGTCGGTCGTTCTTGAAGTCGACCACGGGTTCGATAGTATACTCCTGCTGAGTCCAACTCTACTGAAGGTCAGCTCTGAGTTCAGTGAACAGCTCCTGCTGAGTCCAATTCTACTGACTCCTTTCAGTATGCTGCTCATGCTGAGTCCAACACTACTGAGTATGAATACCTCTCAGTATGCTCGCTCCCGCTCGAGTCCAAAGACTATCGAGTCTTCGACCCAATGTATCGAGGCGGATAGTCTACTGAAGGGTCAGAAGACAGAACTCTGTGTCTGAACCATGCAGAAGGAATGTCTACTGAGTCTGAAACTCTCAGAGACAAAGGCATTACTGTTACAACTCAACGGTTCACCAACTAAATTAGGGTTCTGGGTTCATTCAAATCTTCTAACAAACATACTACTGAATCACATCCCAACAGATTAGAACATAAACTATGCACTTCTGATGTAGAGATGATCGATGTAGTTGTGCTGATAGCAAGTACCGGTATTTGAGTGAATTATTTGTAAAGCTAATCCTGCAAAGTCTCCATTTAATTTCAAAAATTGGTCTAACTATATAAGAAGAGATACTGCAAAAATATTTGCCTACTAACATTGGTCTCCCTACTCTTTATGGGATTTGAATACTGTCTAATTTCTTTCGTGTATAATTAATGTCTTGTTTGTATTATTAGTGTAATGGTAATATGTGTCTCTACTTAATAAGTATGTATATTATTTGAGATTTGTTAACACTACAAAAATAAATTAGTTTACATAACTGAGTTAAACAGAAACACATGTCATTTTATTGGTGGACACAAGTTGATCCTATTGGACTGCAGACTTCAACTCATTTTTTACATATTTTCTTCCTCTTAATCGAATAAGAAAAACTTTAAATTATCATTTCAAGTTAATAAATTTATAATTAGACGAGACTCGAGAGCATTACGTACTTATGCATAGTAAATAATTTAATGCACCCAAAAAACTCTCGTCATTTCTTAAGATCGTTTTTTCTTTTATAATTAAAAATATATTTCCTCCGTTCCATTGTTCTTATACTATTTCCTTTTTGGGAGTGTTCTATTTATCTTATAATGTTTCCTAAAATGAAAAGAAATAAATGAACCACAATCATCTAAATAAATTGACTTCACTATTTAATACTTTTACATCGTTGTTTTACCCACTTACAGACATTGTCTTAAAAATCGTGTGAAACTCAATAGTGCAAGATAAATGCAGCGGAGGAACTAAAAATATCAAGAAAACTAAATGTCATTCTCTCTAACCAGCGACTTCTTTACGCCTATTAAGTCCAGTCGTTATCCATTGTGCCCTATAAATGGATTTTAGTGGTTCAGAATCAGTGTATTAACAATTTCCTCGTATCACGGGAAGACTTCCAAGTCTCCTCCAATCATACAATGATTGTCCAATAATAATTTTATAGTCCAAGTAACATGAAGGACCACTTGACTACATAATTCATTTCAGGCTTCTGGAGTTATTAGAGTAAAGCGTCATATTAGTTTTTCACTTTTTGTCCTCCACTTTTTAATAAATTCATATAAAACTAAATATTTTAATTTTATCCATCACATTCATCTTCCAATTTGTCTCTCCTTCTCTCTTTGCTGACATGACATTAACACCATTCAATTACTTTTCTGCTTCCGTTAATTTGATTCATGTGTTCGTTCTCAAGTAAATAAACCATAAAACACATAATAAATAGAATCGTCTCCTCCAAAATTTTGAGGTATTGAAGGGCATGCTCATCAACTAGATCAAGTTTGGTGAAGGCAAGATTGCTAGATTTATTTATTATGAACTTTCTTCCAAGTACTACTTTTTTTAACTTGAGTTTGGGTATCAGTTGCAAAAGACTTTTTTTTTTAATTTCTTGTTGAATATAGTCATCACTAAGTTCAAGAGAGGCATAATAGATCTGATTGTCCGTCAATTGACAATTTACCCAATCTCAGTTGATAAATTTAATGAAATTTCCTAAATCCTAAAGGCTAGATTAATTTAAGTTGTTGCTATGCTTTAGAGTAGAACTACAAGACTCCCACCATGTACGTGACTACGTGAGGGTTCTGCGCAGTTTTACATGGATTGGACATCCCACGTAAAAATTGCAGTTTTACACGGATTCTCCATCTAGCTTATTCAATTTGAGTGGTATAAAGTTATTATATCAGTCGGAGTCAAAAAATTTTGTTCACAGGTGCTAAATAATGATGTTAAAAATATTGATAGTGACAAACATAGACAGCGCGCGCCACCACCATAATTTTTTTTTTTTAATTATTATGAGCATTGATCATAAAAGCAAGTATAGATTTTTCTATTGAGACTGTCTCACTTGAAAAAAAATATTTTACATTCTAAGGACATTTTAAATACTATAAAATGAAAAAATGTTAAAAATTAGATATTACGCTCACAATAATCAAATATAAATTCAAAATTCAAACTAAGGAGAAAACTTGAAATTGATATTAGAACAATCAACATAAAAGATAGTAATTTGGGTCGAGAATAGTGGAAAAAATAAGAGGGTTGAGGAAAATAGTAATAAGAGGGAACATAGCGAAAGATACAAGTTTCTTAAAAAAGGTAAATAGAAAAATAATGAGGAAGATGCATGGTAATTTGGGTGTGAAAATTAAAAATTAAGAGTAGAATAGGAAGAATTGGGAGTGGAAATTGAAAATACAAATAAAAAAGGCAGAGTCGGGAATCGAACCCAAAACCTATAGGCGAAAAATAAGTGTTCATTACTGTTGGCACAAGCCTTAAACATGTTATAATACTACTAAAAAATATATTTGAACATTTCCACGGGTGTTATAGCACCCCCTAAGCCCTGAATTGGCTCCGTTACTGATTATGATATGTCTGCCAATTGTGGTTATAGTCTTTAATCTTTCGATAAAAAAATCAATGATCTCATTATCATATTCATATTGAAGAATTTTGTCACCAAAACCTCATTTGAAGTACTTTTAATTTTGTTCATTGTGTTGTTGTATTGCATTGATGGGGATTTTTCTTAAGATATTTAGTTATATGTCAAAATTAATATTGTAGAAAACCCCATATGTTAATGAGATTTTATAGTCTTATATACATATTAAATTTTAGCACTATCGTGACACAAGTGCTAGCCAATAGTGGTCATTAACATAGCACTAATAGATATATGATGAATGTGGGGGATGGAATTGATATAATTAGGTTTATATGAGTTCATCAAACACCATCTTAAAATTGATAAGTTCCTACACAAGGTCGATATTGAATGAAAAAACTGTTATGATTGGGTATGAACTATATGTCGAGCCATACGCGGATGAAAATCTTATCGAGTCTAGTTTTCAGCAAAAAAAAAAAAGAATTTCAAGGAAATCTTATCAGTGGAGAAAGTTATGACCATTTAACTGAATACTGTCAGGCTACCTGCGAAAAAACGAATAGTAATGACACAAGGGAACAATTTTGTGATAAAAACAGACGTTAAATGTCACTAGAGAGCCATGTCAACATAGAGAGACAGGGAAAAACTAACAAAAGGATGAATGTGGTGGATGGAATTAATATGTTTAGGCTTATATGAATTCATTTAAAAGTGATGTGGATGTTATAGAAAATGTGAAGGACTAATTTGACTGTTTACTCATGTTATTACCCACAAATTATTTTTTGTGGTCTGACTTAAAGGCAATCAATTGACATATCTTGTCAGCGTGTAGATAATGTTTTCGATGATCACCACGCATATTTTTTTTCTATAGATAGATACAGGGGCGAAACTACGTGGTGCTGAAAATGGTGCCAGTTTTCAATCATTGATCGATTCCATCTAAGTGCAATTTTTTTTAATTGCTATACACAATCACCTACCTTATCAACAAAATAGATTTTGATTACTTTTTTATGATTTTTTTTATTGACAATTTCACAATTACCTACCAACAAACATTACTTTCTTTAAATCGAAAATTTGGTTTATGTGTTAGGGTTATTATTTAGGGTGCGATAACGATAAAATATAATTCATTATTGTATTTTTTGCTCTTCGTCATGATTTGATTGCATCATGTTATAAATATTCACCTTTTCATATCAATATTTTTTTGCTCTATTAAAAATTTGTTTATCTTTTTCCTTGAGCAACTTTCGCTATATAAGGTAGAATATACAGTTTCACCTATACAATTTACCGTACCTATTATTGTCATTAAAATTTGATCCCATTCTAATCATTTGCTGGCTTCGCCACTGGATAGATTGATCCTTTTGCTTATTCCACATATTAGATAGATTTCTTAAAAAAAATACTCCCTCCGTCTCATTACTTATGTCTCATTGGACTTGGGCACGGAGATTAAGACGATTTGTTTAAAGGTATAAAAGTGGTGAGGTCCACTTATTTAGAAGATTGGGGTCCACTCATTTATGTCTGCTTTTGGAATAAAATATAAATAGTGAAACAATACGAAATAGCAAACGATGGAGTACTAAAACTAGGGTGGTTTTACGATATAATTTTGAGCTTATAATATAGCGATTTACAAGTCTATGAAGATTATCTGAACAAAACATGATTGCTATTGGTTGGTTGAGATTAATGCACATAAATTTCGATCCATTTGCACTAGGCACTTCGTATTAGCCAAATATATGTCCCCTCGAGCTGAGCTGAGGACTACTACAAATTAATAATTTTTGTATACACTCAATACTTTCCCACCTTAATTATCTCAATATTGACAATGGCGTGTATTAGGGTTTTAAGAATCAGTCAAACCAACCATAAATCATAAATCGCCGAATCGAGTAATATGCAAGAATTGGGCTTCGGTACAATCCAGGTATGTTTACGGGTCGGACTAATAGCCCATCTATGACATGTCCCGCTTCTATTGGGCATGAAACTTCAAGACAAATGGGCTTTGGAATCTCAATTTTTAATAATCGGTGATTATTCAAGAAAATCAAAATTATCGAAATATTATTTCCAAATTAAAGTTTTTTCTGAAATCATGTCAAAGAAAGTTATGTTATCCACGCTTTACCGAAAAAAAAAAAGATGTCCATGCATTAGTGTGTTTTCACATAATTTCAAAGCATAATTCCTCGATGGCGTAGAATGGGACATGTACTGTCATTTGTCCACCACATACAAAGTCGGATATTATATTTTTGTCATCAAATAATTTGATTTCTTCTAGAATAAGCATGGGCCTCATGGAAACCACCATTATAAACCAGCGCTTAAGATAATACTGCAAACATTTAGACAAGAAAAGAAACATTATTAGGAATGACGAAGTGCGAGCTTTGTGACAAGGTTGCAAGAATGTATTGCCAATCCGATCAAGCAAGTTTGTGCTTTGACTGTGATGCGAGAGTCCACACGGCAAACTTCCTCGTGGCTAAGCACACGAGAACTCTTCTTTGTCATTCTTGCTACTGTTTCACGCCCTGGAACGGCTCCGGTTCGCGACTCGGCACCACCGTTTCTCTCTGCGAAGCATGTGTTGATAGAAGGGATAGTGATGTTGGCCGTGTCGATGAAGATGATGATGTTGAAGTTCAAGTTGTGCCTTTGTCTTTACCGCCATCGTCCTCTTCGAGCACCAATGACTCTTCAAGCCGAAGAGAGGTCTTGTCAAAAACTCCGACAATAGTTGGAAGAAATGCTAAGAAGATCAAGTCATGGAAATGGCGATAGCAGAAGGTTGAAGAGGGTTGGCGTGTAATCATGTTGAAATCTTACATTCTACTTACCCGTCCCAGTATTTGTGGCCCGTTTCTTTTGAGCATGAGAATTAAGAAAAATGTGAAGTTAAATATGGTCTACACAATTTCTGTCTTTTTCTTTGTAGAATGAACCACTTTTATAGGGACTATCCAAAAAGAAACTTAAAAAAAAACACTTTTAACGGGACATAGTAAATACTAACTTGTAATACTTCAGTCTTGTGCTTCATGTACATCTGTTTGTGTTCAAGAATCTTACTGAGAAGGTTTTGTATCTCAAATTGTGTTATGTTTACGTAGCATAGATGAATAACATGTGACACTTGTAAAATCAATCATGATTGTGACAGATAAAGTAATTGACATGTCGGGTTACAAATTAATGAAATTATGAGAGATACAGAAATTTCTCCCAAATCCCACTTGTTAAAAATATATTCTTGGCATCAAATAAGAATCTACAATGGAATCTTAGAATTGATACTAATCCATATTCCATTTCACATGATGACGGTAAGAATGAGAGATCGGTATCCATGTTATTTTAACTAGAGACGAAAAAGGGAAGAAACGCCACATGGATTCAAAATGGAGAGATTTTTGAATGGTGACTAATTCATGATTGCTAAAAACGTCAACATCATGCATGTCGCTACAATTGCAGTTTGTAAATTGGTCCAGCTGAGTTCTTGTCGGAGAACGAAGCTCGATTTCTCATCCTACATGTGTCCAGACTACTTTGTACTAACCACACTCGTCTCCAAGATATAATAACTCGACCTACGAAAGGAAACTACCCAACTTCAAGGATAAACTTTTAACAAACACACAACATAAGATAGTGCACCTCATTTGGTTCGGTCGCTGCATCACACAATGTTGTTTCGAGTTTTTCGCTAAGTAAGAAATGCAACAGATTGAAGAAGAGCATGCTGCAAAAGCAGTCTGAAAGATAAGTTACATTACATTGAAAGTAGCATGACATTTTCATGATCTGAAACAGAAGGAAAGTCATCGACAATGATGATAATTCGAACTTCACAAGGAAAATACAGAAGCTAAAGTAGACCCAGAAAGAAAGATTTAGACATGAGCACACAGACTCTCCCACACAAACAAGCATCCGTTATGATCGTTTTATAGTCTCAGGAAAACCAACACTCTCGAAAGCATCAGCTCAAGAAGTTTTCTCCATATCTGCATTTGTGTGTAAGCTTAAGAATTAGCTTTGAATTAAACCGGATATACATAAATAGAACAAACATAGCATATATTTCATCTAAACCACCTCCACCAAGCATATAATAGCATAACCAAAATCCACCATTTCTATGGACAGCTATAATTTGCATTAGCTACTTGCAGGCTTTATTCTTTACGGGGAATTCTATTATAATTCAGATAAAAAGATTTTAATCTTCACATACCTAGTAAGCCAATCTTCAACACTAGAATGATTTTTAATAGTGTTACACAAGCATTGGTTTCTCCAACAATTTCAACATCCATGGTGAATTACATGCATTTAAATGGCAGCTACTACGTAGTTATCATTTACTGCGTGCTAATTTTATAAGCAGAGCTATTGATGAGTCAAGTATTATAGATCTACCTCATATCGGAGCGAGCCCCATACTATATAGATCTCTCTCATAAGAGTGGTGCATAAACTTTCATCTCAACATAGTTCAACAAAGCCTTATAATCTGAAATTTATAGGTATCTCCTTTTATTTATTTTTGAAGTTAGTTGACATATGATTCACATATTAGGTGACCAAGTTTGAGCAACTTAAATCTTCTAGCTTTACATGAATATCAATCTTCTTTTTCACTAGGTTAGAGTGCAGTAGCTCAGAGAGTATCACAAAGTAACTGTTTTAGTACTTACTCCCAGAAACAGATAAGAAGAAAAGAAAACCACAAAAAAAAAAAAACCAAAAAGAAAACCCACCCTCCTGAAACCCAACTACCACTATCTGCCCAATGTGCCATGCTTTACGAAAGAAAGAGGGCAGGCGATAAGAATTCAATCAGAATAAAGTAGTCGGTAGTCCATTTAGATATGCAGCAAACGATGATACTAATGAACTTTTACGATCCTTTTAGATCACCTTCTTTGGATAATTGTGTTTTATGATTACGTGCAACAGAGGCAGTATATTGTTTTAAATAGTGAAACTTGAAAATAACCTTAAATCTTGAAGTAAGAACATAGGTAAACATAAACTCTATTCACTACTTCAGCGTGGTGCCATAGAGTAGATTTAGAGACCAGAGACTTAACACATTATCAAAGAGAAGAAAATGGGACTACTCCAGCAGCAGTTTGAGTATGCATTCTGTTTCGATGGCTGCAAAATATCCTAAAAGCTCATTGACTTCATTGACTTAAGTCCGTTACTTTAATTAAGGAACTTGAAAGTAATTCTACTAAGATTCACAGAGCTCGGTAAAACTTATACCTATGAATTTATTGTCTATCCAAATTCAAAGACTCGGTCTCACATTAAGAAGTCGAGGTCTAACTTCAAATTCAACTCGCGACTTCTCATCTTTATCCTAACCTTAACTAGCTAATTCAAGCTTGAAGCCAAACAAGCTTCCCCTTATTACTTCACTTCCTACTACACAAATTATATAAAAACAAAGTTACAAACTTTGATATCATCAAGCAACCAAATAATGACTCCCTATTAACAAATTAAGAGGAGCTAAATATCTCAATTGATTCCGAAGCTTATAATTTACCTGCATTCTGATCAGAAGCATCAAGAAACGGCGGCTCCTCCTCCTCTGGCACCGGATGTAAAACAGAGGAATCTCTATCCGCCGCCTTTGCCGAACCTCCACTCACATAACCAGAATCAACATCTTTCTCATCAGGAAACCTAACCACCACCACCGGACACACACAGTGATGCACGCAATAATCGCTCACACTACCCAGCCTCCCTTTACTACTCCTTCTAGAAGCTCCGAATCCCCTGCTCCCCATGATCACCGCGCAAAGCCCTAGCCTCTCCACCTCCAAGCACAGCCGCTCCTTCATATCGTGATCCTGCACGATATGGATCTTGAACGGAATATTCGCCTCCACCAACGGCTGCGCCAAGTCGTTCGCTTTGCTCGTGGTGAAATTGTTGAAATCGTCTTCCAATTTCTGCTGCGAGTCTTCGTCGGCGGCGTCGACGGATAGGTCGATTGCGCCCCAATCGGCGCCATATAGTACTGAGGTGGGGCGCACGTGGAGGAGAATGACGGCGTCTCCGGGCCGGACGTAATTTTGTACCGCCCACTTAACGGCGTAGGCGCTCTCGTCGCTGAGATCTACGGCGATGGCGATTTTGCGCTGGGCGCCGGAGGTGGGAGTTCCGGGAGGGAATCGAGGAGAGGCCGGCTGGTGGAGAGTCGCGCCGATTGGGCTGTCGTTTCCCGGCCGGGGCTTCTGCGGCGATGCCATGCAGTGAAAGCGTAGTGAATTTGATAGTGCGATTTGGGGGAGATTAAATTAGGGTTTTGAGGTTGTGGATTGAACAGAGTGATTAGCTGCTGAATAGGGTTTGAATTAATTGAGAATTTTTTATGACTTGGTTTTGTTTCATGCGTTTGCGGAGGAATGACTGCGTGAATTCGTTTCTGGAACAAGGAAGGTGGGTGACGGGAATCAGATGTTTCCGGTGCATGTACACCGGCTGACTTTCGCCTTCCAGGATAGTTCTATGCTTCTTCGGTGTTGTACTTTAATTATTACTCGTCCTTTCCTTTCTTCTTTTTAACCTTCCAGAAAATAAGAACGAGGGAGGACAAATTTGGTATTTCTGTGTCCTTTGTGTGCGGACAGCGACGAAATTATGTTCCAACCTCTGACATTGAAATCCTATCCAATTTCAGAAGACACGTGCCCCGATATTCATATTCCCCAATTTTTTCAATCAAAAATTCGCGAGGCCGTAGACGTGGATTTTGTAAAAGACAAAAGAGAAGTAAATACTATGTTGAGAAAAAATAAAAACATTCGTAGTAATATAGTATTATGTTAAGCAATAATCGAAAGTACATAATATACAAAAAAATATTTATCTTTTAAAAGTTAAAACTCAAATTTTCAATTAAACGAACAGAAATGAAACATCCAAATCACAAAACTGGTAAAACATATAAGCCCGATTTCATACCGGGACGGTCTACGTACAGGCCCAATGCAGCCCAAGTATTTGTTTTTTTTTTTTCAAAAAAAATTATAATAATTTTATATTTCAAATAATTTAGTCCGGTAAAAGTTCAGCAGCCTAGAGTATTTAGGGGTGTTTGTAATAGTTCAAAAATATTTTAAGTTCTTAAATCAAGCGAAATTGGTGAAAGTGATTTATTAGAGAATTTGAGAAGTGTATGCAAAAATTGTTTAAAAATAAAAAATGATTTTTGCAATTTTATACTGTAATAACTTATTTTGATATTTAGAGTTAAAATGTCAGATTATAACTTCTCAAAAATTTCGTTTATGCCGTTAAGGTGGAGTTGTTAAACCCAACTTCACCCACTTCTCTTTTTAATTTAATTTTAAAGAATTTGCATAATTTTAAGTTAATCAAATACTGCAAAATAAACTTATTTTTAAATTAAGTTATAAGTTGCAATTTATAATCTGTTGCAAACATCCTCTTAGGCGGGTTGGATCGACCCTAGTTGAAATGCACAAATTTAAAGGGCACCAAACATGTTCAACATAAATTCTTTAAATAGATCATAGATGGATGCACTTACCACCTAGTATTAGGTCATGCTAGCATACCTCTTGCCGATGTTGAGAATTGCTATCAAGAATTGATCTTGTTGTTGTTTGTTGAAGTGTTGTTTGTTGAAATAGGAAGTAGGCGGGAAATAAAGAAGCAAGGCGGTTAAGCGGTTACGGGAGCGCACAGCTTGTCTTTCCACCGTTGGATCAGTTGCCAGCATGGAAGATCGGCTGGTCACCAAGTCTTTACGTTTTAGTAATAAAGTCGTGGTTAGCTTGTTACGTTTTCGTTAGCAGTTAATTGTGAACTGTAGCTATAAAAGAAACTCTCTGTACTTCAACCATTTTAAGTTCTTAATAATAAAATTTTCAGTTCCGATCTCTCGAAACTTCCGACGAGATCTGGAGTTTGTTCTTCACGAAATCTTCACAATTTTGGATCACATTTACATCATGGTATCAGAGCACGATGGTGCGATCACATAATACAAACTAGAGTGTGTTGGTTGATGAGGAACTTGGGGAAAGCAGCGAGCAAGGAGAAGTAAGGAATCGGCGAAGAAGACGGACAAATCGAGGTGGACGAAATCCACCGAACAGAGGTACTTCTGAACCAGGTGATAATCCTCTAATTCCAAATACGATAGGATCTGGAGTAAATATGGAAAGAAATGAGCAAAATGCACGAATTAATGATGTCTATTATTTGAGTCCACATGATCATCCAGGACTTAAGATAGTCTCTGCGATGTTTAATGGAAAGAACTATTATGCTTGGAGTCGTGCAGTCAAGCGTGCGCTTGCAGGGAGAAACAAATTAGGTTTTATACAAGGTGATATACCAAAACCTGCTGAAGATCATGCTAGTTATAACTCTTGGGTTCAAGTAGATTTCATGGTGACCTCTTGGATAATGAACTGCATAGCTGCAGAGTTTTCTGAATCTTTTCTCCTGATGGAGACTTCTTATCAATTGTGGAATGAACTAAAGGTCAGATTTGACCAAAGTAATGGAGCGAAAATTTTCAAGTTAAAGAAGGATTTGTCTGCATATGTACAAGGGAATATATCCATTATGAAGTATTTTCACCAGTAGCAAAGCATGTTACCATACGATTATTACTTGCCTTAGCTGCATCTTTTGATTGGGATCTTCATCAAGTTGATATAAATAATGCGTTTCTTCATGGTACACTCACAGATGAGATCTATATGGTGCCACCTGAAGGCTACAACAAAGCACCTGCTGGGAAGGTTTGCAAACTTATCAAGAGTTTATACGGGCTCAAGCAAGCCTCTAGGGAATGGAATGCCGAACTTTGTAAGGTACTCTTATCCTATGGTTTTGTGCAATGCCCATATGATCATTGCCTCTTTACTTTAGGAAGTGGAAGTTCTTTTCTGGCTTTACTGGTATATGTGGATGACATACTATTAGTGGGTCCAGATTTGAAGTTAATATCAGATTTG
Source organism: Lavandula angustifolia (assembly GCA_028984105.1). Classification (NCBI taxonomy): domain Eukaryota; kingdom Viridiplantae; phylum Streptophyta; class Magnoliopsida; order Lamiales; family Lamiaceae; genus Lavandula; species Lavandula angustifolia. Next base: position 8,975,443 of record CM054811.1, read on the forward strand.
AAGTTGTTTTTGCATGACAAATTCTCTATAAAGGATTTGGGCATAGCAAGATATTTTTTGGGGATGGAATTAGCTAGAGGAGTTAAAGGTTTATACTTAAATCAAAGAAAATATGCTCTTGATGTCATAGATAGTGCTGGACTACTTGGTTGTAATCCAGTATCTACTCCGTTTCCGAAAGGAGTTGATCTCTCCACTACATCTTCTCAGCTGATGACTGAGCCAGAGAAATATCGTAGGCTAGTTGGAAAGCTTCTGTATTTGAACTTGACTAGGCCAGATCTTACCCATGTGACTCAACAGTTGAGTCAATTTGTCTCTTCTCCTCGGGACAATCATTGGAATGCTGCATTACATGTTATTAGATACCTGAAGGGGTGCCCTTCCATGGGATTGTTTTTCTCTGCCAATAATCCATCTCATGTTTTGAATGCGTATGCCGATGCGAGATTGGGGATCCCGCACCGCAACTCGAAGATCTCTCATTTGGTTTTTGTGTCTATATAGGGTCTTCTCGATTTCCCGGAGGTGTAAGAAACGAGGAAACCGTGTCTCGCATCTACGGCCGAAGCCGAGTATAGAGCCTTGAGTTCTCTTGTCCGAGAAATCTTGTGGATCACTTATTTGCTCCAAGATCTTCATGTCCCAGTTTCTACTCCTATCCCTATCCACTGTGACAATGAAGCTGCTCTTCATATCTCAAGGAACCAAGTGTTTCATGAGCGCACAAAACACCTGGAGTTAGACCGTCATATCGTGCGTGATCGTTACAAGGATGGTCTCATTCTTCCTATCGGTATCCATACCAGCCAGCAGATTGCCGATGTGTTTACGAAGGTCCTCGCTGGGCCTAGGTTTCGCACCCTTCTCTCCAAGATGGGGCTTGTGGATCTTCACAGCCTCCATCTTGAGGGGGGGTGTTGAGAATTGCTATCAAGAATTGATCTTGTTGTTGTTTGTTGAAGTGTTGTTTGTTGAAATAGGAAGTAGGCGGGAAATAAAGAAGCAAGGCGGTTAAGCGGTTACGGGAGCGCACAGCTTGTCTTTCCACCGTTGGATCAGTTGCCAGCATGGAAGATCGGCTGGTCACCAAGTCTTTACGTTTTAGTAATAAAGTCGTGGTTAGCTTGTTACGTTTTCGTTAGCAGTTAATTGTGAACTGTAGCTATAAAAGAAACTTTCTGTACTTCAACCATTTTAAGTTCTTAATAATAAAATTTTCAGTTCCGATCTCTCGAAACTTCCGACGAGATCTGGAGTTTGTTCTTCACGAAATCTTCACAATTTTGGATCACATTTACATCATGCCCGGGTTACAATCCATGGCGAATTTATGTTGCAGGGTGATACGATTACACCCTAAGTTGGGTTTTATAAAGAAATATGTATATTAGTAACTTTAAAATTTAAAGGTATAGTTCAAGTTGTAGTTCAAAGTGAATTCAAATAGAGTTCAAGAACATTTAGAAAATTGGATCCTCCCCTTATTGTAATGATAGGGACATGTGGTAACGATTCGAGGAGGTGAGCTACTGCTTGCATATGATGACACTTTCTCTAAGACTACTCACATCGACACTCTTTGACCGACACTAACATTAAAACATAAGTTTTGAAGAAAAAAAAATAGAAAATGGTAGAAATATTATGACATTGGGCGGTCAGCCACTAAATGGTGTGATGGAGATAGTGTCATGTGAGGTGAATTAATCTCTTGTACATGATTTAATTTGTTTTAATGTATTTTCATTAATAACATTAATTAATCATGCATAAAAATAAAAATATATGAAAAATCCACTTAGGGGAAATGCAAACATTTGTTCCTATAATATAATGCTAGTGTTTGTTTTGTGGTCACTGTCTCTTTTTCATATCTTATCCAAATCAAACGGATTTAGGCTCGATCCACATCACATGAGTGAAACAATTTGAGGGATTTGTATAACACTTCTCTTCTCATTTCTTCATGTATGGTTGCTTTGCTACTACTGTAGTTTTGTTGTCTTCAACAACTTGGGAGGCCTAGGCACTTCCAAATTTGCTCCCTCGTAGCTGTTTATTAATTTTATTTTTTAAAAATATTTTATAATATAAAATAAATAATTAGTTTATTTTATAACAAGTAGTATTTGACTTCTATTTCCTAAATTAACTTCCGACAAAAACAATATTTTGACATCCCGATTGAAACGGACTTTATGGGAATAAAATCAACTTTTAGTCTTTATTAATAGAGCACAAGATTGCCTTTTAGCACGTGGAATTGCTGCTAATTGCCTTATTTTCATTAGTATTTCATATACTATAAACATAAGATGATAATTTTATAGATTTTAATTAATTATTTTTTCTTAGCACCATTGTGATTTATGAATATCATCATTCTATATTATAAAGGTGTGTTTGTAAGAGTTTATTTTAAGTACTTATCTACTTTTTAACAGAATAATCATTTTCTTTTAATGTTGCAAAACTTGTGTTATGCTTCTTTAAAATTAAACAATTGAAATGCTTAATAAAATAGTTTCTTTTAAGCATCATTTGAGATTTGAGATGTTTTTGGTGTTTAAAACACCATAATTTTCGAAACTACCAACTATATGTGTTTTTTTATAATAATTCAAAACTTTTCTACTTTTGCATAAAAATATATTATTTTTCAACTCTAAGCAAAAGCAAATAAGAAGTATTTATAATAAGTAGTTGCAAACACAATCCCTTAAATTAAACAGTACTCCCTCTATTCCGTTGTGTGTAGATGAGTGGGTCCCATGAAAAAAAAAAATAAGAATTTGTATATTAATTATTTTCATTTTTAGGAAATGTGACAAGTTAAGTGAGATATCCCGAAAAAGAAAACGAGAAAAGATGGATGGAATAATAAGTACTCCTCCGTCCCTATTGTATATGCTCATTTGCTTTTTCACATAGATTAAAAAAAATTAATGATATGAAAGTTAGATAAATGTTGGTATTGGAATTTGAGTAAATTAAAGTAAATTACTAAAAAAATTAATGTCATAATTGTGTTTGCTATTATAAAAGTTGGATAAAATAGTCTTTTTATATGTTATCTTATTAATTAGATCTATTAAAGTTGGTGAAAGATTTAGCTAAATACAAAAAAATTACTTATAGGCATATAGATTTGGGACAGACGAAAAAAGAAAGTAGGCATATATATTTGAGACGGAGGGAGTATTAAAGTAAATCTTAAATAGCGTTATCGTTATATATTAAAAAAACTATTTACGAAACTAGTATGCTATTTATTCTGTTCCTTAAATTTCTCATAAACGTGTTTACGTATAATTTTTTTTAATTATAATATGTTGAAAGTAATAGAGAAGAAAACGTTTCTTTTAATTCATTCACTTTTTATATATTTTCATATGGTATAGTGAGACCATAATATAGTACAAGGAAAGGCTAACTATGGAAAGTAATATAAATCATAATTAGGAGATATGAGGCTAACTATGGAAAGTAATATAAACCATAATTAGGAGATACTAGGCTAACTATATATGGAAAGTAATATAAACCATAATTAGGAGATACTAAGATCCGAAATTAGGAGATCCTGATTTATCCCACGTAAGGAAACCATCTAATCATAACCATAATTAGGAGATACTAAGATCCGAAATTAGGAGATCCTGATTTATCCCACGTAAGGAAACCATCTAATCATGTTATTTCTTTCCTACTTTCACACTCCCCTCAAGTTGGTAGGCAGAGGATTGGTCATACCCAACCTGTCGAGTATCTGATGAAACACTTTTTCGGATATAGCTTTTGTAAGGATATCTGCAAGCTGATCTTCTGATCGAACAAATGGTAGAGAGATATGATCATTATCTAGCTTTTCCTTGATAAAGTGTTTGTTGATCTCTACGTGCTTTGTTCTGTCATGCTGAACTTGGTTATGTGAGATGCTCACAGCTACTTTATTGTCACAATAGAGTTTGATATCTCCTATCTTTCAGAAGCCTATTTCGGTCATCACTTTCTTTATCCATAACAACTCGGTTATTCCTTTCACAATCCCCATAAACTAGCACACTTTGCTTTTTACTTCTCCAAGTCTGTGAGTATATCCATATTTATTCATAGCGGATGTAAATCTTCCAAACCATGCTCAAGGTGATTGTTTTAGCCCATATAGAGATCGTTTTAATCGGCACACTTCTCCTTCTTTAAAATCATCTTCAAACCCTGGTGGTATCTCCATATAAATTTATGTAGACAAATCTCCGTGGAGAAAGACATTCTTCACATCAAATTGGTGTAGAGGCCAATCATGATTGGCTGCTATGGACGGAAGAATTCTGACAGTATCTAACTTTGCCACAGGTGAGAAAGTTTCAACATAATCAATTCCATAAATTTGAGTGTACCCTTTTTCCATAAGACACGCTTTATACATTTTTACTTCTCCATCTGGGTTGTATTTAATGGTGAATATCCATCTACAACCAACTGGTTTTTTTCCCGGAGGTAGTCTGCTTTTATCCCATGTTCTATTTTTACTGAGTGCCGCCATTTCTGTGCTCATTGCATCTCACCATTCTTGATGTTCTTTGGCTTCCTCTGCATTCCTGGGAATCCACGTGGTAGCCAGCTTATTTCTGAACTTTTGAATTTTCTCAGTTCCACATGATACAAAATTAGCAATGGGGTATTTTGACTGTTTTGACTTATAGTCCGAACTATATCTTTGAGGAGGAATGCCTCTGTTCTGTCTGGGGGGAAGTGAGTATACCCGCTCATTCCACTCAGTGTGACCTGTATTGTTAGTGGGGGAGGAGGAGGATACATGGCTAGGAGAATCACAGATAGAGTCAGTATCAGAAACTTGTACCTCTGAAGTATTCGATGAGAGAGATGTGGGATTTGGGTTCATTGGAATAGATTGTACTTCTTCAATAGAGTCTTCAGTAGGTGTTGGATCCCAATTTTCATGGAACAGCCACTCAGAGTCGGAATGTTGATTTTGATTCTCCCCCTCAACATTTGATGACGGAGTGCCATAATAATATTCAGTCTCGAGAAAATGACAATCCATAGTGACATAGAGTTTCTGGGTGATTGGATCAAAGCAACGGTAACCTTTCTGATGAACGCCATAGCCAAGGAATACACATTTCACAGCACAAAGGTCAAATTTGTTTCGATGTGTCTTTTGGATGTGAACAAAGACAGAGCAACCAAAAATCCGGGGTTGTAACATGAGGATGGAGGGTAAGGGAAATTTCTTGGACAAAGCTTGAAGAAGAAGTAGTCATTTGTAATGTTTTTTGTGGGAAGACGATTAAGAAGATACACGGCGGAAGCCACAGCTTCAAACCAAAACCTAGAAGGGACCTTGGATTCGAGAAGAAGGGCTCTGGTGGTTTCCAAGAGATGTCGATTATTTCGTTCTGCAACTCCAATTTGTTGAGGTGTATAGGGACAAGTGGTTTGGTGGATGACTCCATTCGTCCGGAGAAATGATTTAAGATCGTGGTTGACATATTCCCCCCATTGTCGAATCGTAAGATCTGAACAGTGCTATGAAATTGGATTTTGACCATGTGGAAGAAATTCATAAAGCGACTACAAACTTTCGATTTTTGTTTTAGAAAATATACCCATGTCATACGAATACAGTCATCAATAAATGATATAAACCAATGAAAATTAGTATGCATTGATTCTGGGGACGGACCCCACACATCAGAATGGATAAGAGAAAAAGGCACAGGGTTGTTATTAGTAACAGGAGCAAAAGAACTATGGTGACTTTTAGCAAAATGGCATGTGTCACAAGTAGTCTTATAGTTATTAGATACTAAAGACGGAAAAAGATGTTTAAGATAATCATCAGATGGGTGTCCCAACCTACGATGCCACAACTAGAGTTGTCGGTTTTGAGATCCGTGAGCCAAATACGCCGTGCCTCCCTCAGATATTTCATCAACATAGTACAGTCCATCCTTTTCAGAACCACGCCCAATTATCTCCCTCGAACGAATATCGTGCAATAGACAGAAGGTGGGATATAAGAGAACCAGACAATTGAGCTGCTTTGTGACTTGACTGACAGATAACAGTTTGCAGGATAATGAAGGAACATAGAGACACTTGTCCAGTTTAATTTTTGGAGAAATTTCAACTGATCCGGCTCCAAGGACATGAAAAGTTCCGCCATTTTCATTTCTAATAGAAGTGCGGTGTGGTATTGAGGGGTCAATAATATCAATTTGATCATATGTTATGGTATCGGTCGCTCCACAATCAAAAATCCACTCAGACTTTGTCTTAGATGGCACATGATTAGCATGACTAGTAAAACATGAAGATGTGGGTGAGGGTATAATCGGAATTTTTGTATCATTAAATACAAAACCCTCCCCCTCACCCATTTTACCTTGCGCCGTCGCTCACCTTTCTTCCTCGCTTGCGATTGATTCAAATTGGTGGCTATCGTCGGAGGCAAGGGCGGCGACGCCACTGTTTAAGGACGGAGTGGGTGTCCCGCCACTGCTGGTAACCTGATTTGAGTTGCCGTGGGGTGTGGACCCTGTTGTTCTGCCGCCTCCGCCGTGGTTCTCTATCTGTGATGATTTTCGTCCCACCATTTCGGGTAGCCGTGTAATTGGAAGCAAGTGTCCTTGGTGTGCTTGTTTCCGCCGCAATGAGTACACCAGAGTTTCTCCTTGTCGGCGAGACGGGATGATGATTGCCCATAGGGTTCTGACCGTCCCTTTCCCCCTTGGGAACTCTTCGCGACATGGGCTTCTCCTGGACTATTGTGCTCGTCGGTTGTCATCATGACTCCGATTCGGAGTGATTCGCGCCTTATGGTTGCATAGGCTGCAGCGAGAGATGGAAGGGGATCGTGATTCAAAATTTCCCTCCTTACTGGATCGAATCTGTCATTGACGCCGGCTAAGAATTGGTATAATCTGCCTTCTTGGGTAAGTCTGTTGTACAGTTGAATATTGGCTTCTCCCGAAAATTTGTTCGGTTGTCGTTGATCGATTTCTGCTCATATGGCTTGTAATTGACTGTAGTACTGTTCGAGGGTTTGACTCCTTTGTTTGGTCTGGCTTGCTCGAGTTATCAACACGAAGATTTGCAGGTAATTGGTCCCGCTGTTGTATGTTGCTGCCAGACCTTCCCATAGAGTTTGGGCAGTCGGATACTGCAAGAAATTCGGCACCAAATTTGGCTCGATGGAGTTGATGATCCATCCTTTTACAGCATTATCAATGGTGTCCCAATTGTGAAATTTGGGATCACTTTTGGAAGGGGCCGGAGGCTCGCCGGTAATATGATTGCCCCGTCCTCTTCCTTTGATGAACATGACCATCAATTTTGACCAGATAATGTAATTTATGTCGTTTAACTTCACAGTCACCATCAATGATGAAGTTTCGATGGTTGGATTCTGATTCATGGTAGTTTTCTGGAGATATTGAAGTATGGATGAAATATTGGGATCGGAAGTTTGGAAGAGTGTGGTGTCGGTTTGTTCGGTCTGTTCGGCCATGGTAAGGGATGAAGGCACAGTTTCGACTCAATTGTAAGGATCGGAACTCTGCTCTGATACCATGTTGAAAGTAATAGAGAAGAAAACGTTTCTTTTAATTCATTTTCTTTTTATATATTTTCATATGGTATAATGAGACCATAATATAATACAAGGAAAGGCTAACTATGGAAAATAATATAAACCATAATTATGAGATACTAGGCTAATTATGAAAAGTAATATAAACCATAATTAGAAAATACTAAGATCCAAAATTAGGAGATTCTGATTTATTCCACCTAAGGAAATTTCTTTCCTACTTTCACATAATAATTCATGAAGAAAGTGATCCAGTTGGAGTCTTCCATACTTGACCAGCAGCCGAAAGCATCGGAAACCCACCACCACCAGCAAATATTCGTCACCACCATCGCAATAATTATCATGCACCAATTATCCAACTAGATAATACTTACAGATCATCCTGGGTTGTCAGATTTTGACCTAAATCCAACTCCTACCATTTCTTGTCTGTCGTAATACATGATTACGCGATCAAATTAGTTGCAATAAAATGCACAAAACCCTCCAATTACGTGGTGGCCGCGGCGCCATTAATATAATCCGATGGCCCACCATCGCATTAATCTGGCGCCAACCGGTAATTCAACCATTCCTTGTTGCCTTTGCCTTTATACCCCACCACAATCCGCTCCATTTATTGATTATTGTTGGGAGATTTTAATTCGACTTTCTTGAAATTCTCTGCATTATCTGTGCAGAGATAATATTAACAAAAGGGCCCCTTGCAGGAGGAAGAAGCGGCCCCGCCCTTCATCGATTATGGCGGAGTTTGATAGGAGAGGTGGTGAAGAGGCGGCGGAGGAGGAGGAGAGGTTGTTAGGGGAGGAAGCGGCGGTGTTGGATTTCGACAAGCTTTGCTCGACGGTTGCGAGGCAGGCGGAGAAGGGTAATTGGGGGAAGCTACACGGAGATAATGAAGAGTTGAATAATTTGTCGGATTATCATGAAAATGGAGGCGGCGTGTTTAGAATGTGGGAAGGCGAAATTATTGGTGACTGCTTCGATGACCGGCGCATAGCTCTTCAATCCTCCTGGTAAAATATTATAAAAAAAAAACATTTTTTAGGGTTTCTGGGTTCGTTTTAAAAATGTTTCTGGGTTCTTCCATTTATTAGTTAGATTCTAATTTCTCTCATTTTTCGGATTTCCCTCTTTTTTGTGTGTGTTAACTGTTTGCAAAATAAAGGGATTCTTCCTTGGAGGAAGAAGCAAAAAAAAAAAAAAAAGTGAACTTTCTCAATTTTAGGGCAACCAGTATTGAGGAAGTGCTTTAAAAGGAGATTCATTTTGAACTTTTTTGGATTAGTTTAGGTTTTTCCCATCTCTCTTGGTTATGACTAAATGTAGTGTTAGGAGGGAAGGCCATAAATTTCAAATGGAAGAGAGATTAATTTCTGTTGACTTTTATGGATAGAGAGATGAAGGCAATTAAAACTATTTGAGGTGGGTAATACCCTACAATTTAGTGAACTTTTTGGTAAAATATACAGTAGGAGACTGCCCTTGCAGTTCTTGCTCTGTTCCTGTTTATTAAGTACTTGTGTTGATCCAAAAATAGGTTTTTGGCGTCGATTTATTATGTTATGTATAAGTAAATGAGGTGTTTGTGTGTAATTTGATTGCCATTTCTGTGCAGCTGCCCCTGTTACAGATTCGGCAAGAATATGACTCGAGCTGGATTTGGTTCTTGTTTTCTTCAGGTAAATGTACTGCTCTTTCTTATGGAGCATTTCTATTCAACTTTCGCCTCAAGTTTTCTGATCATCTATTGATCAAGGAGTACGTGCAAATGTAGTTATGACATTACAGTTCTGAATTAGTTCAAGAAAATGGTCTTCAAATTGTTATGCATTGTTGGCTATTCAGTTAGCGGAGTCGAAACTTTTTAGGCATCAATTCTAGGCCATTGCTTTACATGCTTGCATAGCGATGTTACCATGAGTTTCTTTCGTTGCTAATTTGGGTTGTAAACGACGCGGGCAGGGCAATGTCCACGCGGTTCTTGTCATTCTTGTCCTTGCCAACCTGGTAGCATTTGCATTAACCAGAAGATGCTTCTTCCTATATTTGGCTGTATCGCTTGCTCTCTCCATTGGAGCATATACGGGGTATTACCGTACCCAGATAAAGAAGAAGTTCAACATAAAAGTAAGCATTGCCTTCCAAAACTATTTTACCCTATGAAATATACACTATTTACTGCACTATAAACATTTCACCGCATGAAAAGTTGGTGGTGTGATAAATTGATTTTTCCTACACTGATAGAGATTTCATTTGAGATAGCAAGCACAATTTCTCCAATCATTCAAACCTTTTATATAAATTTTGGTCCAATTTCCTAATTTGCCTTATTCTTTATAGGCTTCTTTTGTCATTAAGGTAGTGTTTGGAACAAACTTAAATAAGCTCCTTCTGGATTTTATTCATCGCACAAGCACTTGTAGGTTTCTGCTTTTTGAAGTTTAAAATAAGCCAAAATAAGTAGAAGTTCTAAGCTGGTCCGGGGTGCTTTTTATAAGTAGAATTAAAAAAAAAAAAAAACTGAAAAATAGCTTATGTGAGTGTTCGAAATATTTTTTTTCTAAAATTAAGCTTTTTTTTAATCTAATATTGCAAGCACTAACAACTTTTGCTTATAAACAATTTTAAGTATAAGTAGTTAAAAGATGTTTATAAAAGTTATTCCAAACATTGTGTAACTGCATAAACACACTTTGCGTATTGTGATATTTTCTTGTGCAGGGTGGTGATACTTCCGTAGACGACTATGCTTACCATGTCGTTTGCCCATGCTGCACATTATCTCAGGAGTCGAGGACGTTGGAGATGAACGTGCAGGATGGCATCTGGCACGGGAGAGGGGACACCACCATATGCATAGGGAGCTTCTCCGAAGACAGTAAGCCGTACTTGGAGTTATCTCCGCCTTTTGTTTTCTCCACCAAGTCTCCGGAACTCCTCAGCATGCAGAAAATCGCCAGCAACGCGATTGTTTTGCCGATTTCTAATGCTCCTCTGTGATCCCCAGCAGTAAGTTCGTTCAAACTCTGCTCGAATCTGGGAGGGAACATGCAGGCTGAGGTGGAAATGTTAATCAACTGGAATTCGACATGCATAAAATGATGCTGCTTTGAGGTCAGAAATTGCTCTGCATATGAAGGTTCTGCTTCCCCTGCAATTGTAAATGTAATGAGCCCTAATTTGTTAATAAAGAAGGTATCGGAGCAAAAATCTCCTTATTCCCTTAATTAACGTTTATATCTTAATATTATAATACCCAATAAAAAACACCCAAAAAAAAAAAAATACTACTCCCTCTGCACTCTACTCCCTCTGTTTAATTAAGAATGACATGTTTTCCTTTTTGGGCCTCCTATTACTAGTGATACGTTATCAAAAATGGCAAATATTGTGTGGACTACATTTAATTACCAAAAAATCAAACAATTTACACCATCTTATATCACTTTCTTAATTGTCATGCCGAAAAGAAACATGTCGTTTCAAACAGGATGGAGGGAGTACTATAAGTGGTTCATATTCTTTTTTTGACTTTTCCATTAAAAGTAGTCATATTTAAAATAATACTCTAAATCCTAATCTAATCAAGTTTGTAACACAAGCTTCTTAATTCCCATACATAAATATTTTGAGTCATTAATAGCGCAATATTACTAGTTCTTCTTCCGTCCTATTACTAGTATCTTGTATTATCAAAAGGGTTGTTGCAATATAATTTTCTTAATCTCTATCCCCAAAAGAAACCATACACTACTAACAGAACGGATGAAATACATACTAATTTGTAAATACATAGATTTTGAGCTGATTTTGTATTTGTACATGACTTTTAAGCTGTTAAGATGAATCACAACTTTTCGATTTTTTAAAATCCGTACACGTGTTAAATTCCGGCAAAGTTGAATTTGACGTGAATGTTTCATGTTTACGTAAGGGCAAAATCTAAAAATGATGTGCAAAATTAGAATCCGCCTAGAGTTTGTATGTTTATAAAGACTAATAATCCTTTAGAAATTTATCCCACATGCATTCACTTCACAAGCAGCTCAAATATAAATCTCACTTTTTATGTCGGTATGAGGACGTGTAACTAATTAAGTGTTCAATGATATCTCGTTGATCGATTTGCCCACGTAAAAATATCCTTGATTGGATTCTCCAATGCAATTTCTGCATGTAGTAAACTGTAATCTAATCCCATACGTAGTTGAAAAGTAAGGTATTATTAAAATACAGGGATCAATTCTTTGCTTTGCCTTGGCTGCCACTCCACAGATCACCGTACAATTCTCTCTCTATATATAAGCTTACGCCCATTCTCCACTTCTCACCTTACGTATGTGCTTATAATTTTCATCATGTCGAGTGAAACAAAACCACTCGATCAGAATGAAACCGCGAACGCCTCGAAAGAGGATCGCGGTCCATACACCCCAACCACCCAATCATCTCCTCCATCGAAAGAACAAGAAAACATTCCAGCTGCTCAAACTTCAGAAGAAGATCCCAAGAAGCAATCACTGTGGAAGAAAGCCAGGAAATTGGTGAGGCTTTTCATGTGGTCAAAACCACAAAAGGGCGAACCGGACGAAAGCAAACCCGCCGCCGGCGTAAGTTCCAACGACCCGCTTACTGAATTCATAAATTCATACATCACTCATATCTCTGAGCAGAAAGAGTACGCCGAGGACCACTACAAGAAGCTGATCAACGATCGGCTTCAAGAACTCGTAATGATTTATAAGACAGCCAAGGAACTCAAGGACCCCGAGACGAAAGAGAAGAGTCTCAAAGATCTCAAAAGAGATCTAATGAAGCTCAAGCTGGCCATACCTTCAACGAACGTCGAGGGAGCGGAGAAGAACGACCCGCTCAAGAATCTGCGCTTCACCAGCAGCCAGCTCGAGAGAAGCCTCTACGAAGTGCCGGAGAAGCTTCCGCACCTCCACGGGAGTGAAGTCTTCAACTCGAGCATGGAGTTGAAACACTTCGTCTCCCGCTACAAAAAGCTCGATCTTCGGGTGAAGCTCTGCTTGCTCTGCTTCTCGATCTTCCCGCAAGGCGCCGTGATCAAGAAGAGGCTGATGGTGCAGTGGTGGGTGACGGAAGGCTACGCTGAATCCGAAAAAGAAGCTGATGAATTCTTTGGAGAGCTAACGGAGAAGGGCTTCATCGAGGCCTTCAACGTGAACCGAAGCTTGTCGGTTGGTAGCTGCAAGATTCATCCCTTCAACCGGTCGGCGTTGGTGGCGCTAGCTGAGAAGGCCAACTTCTTCAACTTCGAATCGGGCGAGAAGCCGACGCAGAATTTTGAAGGGTGTTACCAAGCTTGCTTGATGGGGCAAGGATTGATTTCGTACGAAGATTTCAAGGCTAGGTATGAGAAGGAGAAGGAAGATTTCAAGAAGAAGAATGCGTCGTCAAAGAAAGGAGGTTCTTCCAAAGGCTTCAAAATAAAGAATGCAGATCCGGATGAAGAAAAGGGTGAGGATTTCAAGAAGAAAGAAGGTTCTTCCAAAGGCTTCAAGAACAAGAATGAGTCGGAAAAATGTGTAGATCCGGATGAAGAAAAGGGTGAGGATTTCAAGAAGAGGAATGAATCATTGAAAAAATTAGGAGGTTCTTCCAAAGGTTCCAAGAACAAGAATGAGTCGGAAAAAGGTGCAGATCCGGATGAAGAAGAGGGAGAAGATTCAAAGGTGAATGATCAATCAAGCAAAGGTGCAGATCCGGATAAAGCGATCGAGGCTTTAATCAACGAGCTCGAGAAGCTCCATCTTTCTAATGAACGTGGAAGAACTCATTCTTGAATTCAAACATAAATGGTTCGGCAAGATGAGGAATATAAACATCCTATATCTGGGAAGATGGACGGCTTCCGCCACTCATCATATCGAAGTCGAGGATGTCGAGTTCCTAGTGAAGGGATTGGCGAACTTGAGAAGTGTGAAGCTCTTAAGCCTTCAAGGAGTCTCGAACATCATCTCGCTACCGGATTCGATCCTCAAGCTAACCGATCTCACCGTGTTGGACTTGAGAGCTTGTTATAATCTTGAAGACATACCGGAGGGAATAGGGCGATGGCTCGAGAGGCTCACGCACTTGGACATGTCCGAGTGTTACTTACTCACCCACATGCCTAAGTCTCTCTCGGAGCTCAAAAAATTGAAAGTTCTCAAAGGCTTCTTCGTCAGCGCCGAAGATTCTAGAAACAAGAAGAAGGGCTGCACGCTTGGTGATTTGGAGAAACTTACGCTTCTTGAAAAGCTCTGCATTTACAGTAACAGCGAGACATTCCCTAAAGATGAGGACGTTAAAGATTTCGGGAAGCTGAAGAACCTCAGCAAGCTGACGATTACGTGGGGAGTTAATGTCTCTCCGTCGACCAAGCAATCCGATGAAGATGAGAAGCAATGTGATGAGGACGAGGCGAAGAAGGAAAAAGAGGGAAGGCTTCCTAAGAGCTTGACGAAGCTGGATTTGAAGTGTTTTCCCATGTCGGTTACGCCGGACTGGTTGAAGATTAAGAACTTGGAGCATACGGAGTTGAAGAAGCTGTATATCAGAGGAGGAAACTTCTCTGATCTTGGTCAGTATCAACGGATCGATGACTCCGAGGATTCCAATGATTCCAAGGTTGAGAAGACATGGAAGGTTGAGCGGCTAAGACTCAAGTATTTGGCTAAGATTGATATGGAATGGGGGAGGCTTGAAGAGTTGTTTCCCGATCTGAAGTATTTGGAGCAGGTTAGTTGCCCTCATCTCACTTTGTTCCCTTGTGATGCCAAGGGTGTTTGGATCAAATCGGAGGGTGGCGGCCATTGATGCATCTTCATTTCAACTTCCAACTCAAACCATGTGTGTGCTTTCTTTTCTTTTTTCCTTTCGTGATTTGGTTATTGTATATGTTACATCAATATATATTGGATTGAGAAATATTTGTTTGTGTGTTTGTAGTTTATACATTTAAGAAAAACCGCTACATGATATTTGCATGTGTTGCTTCTGCAAATAAATAAAAATCTATTTCTTGTTTTCGTTTTTTGAGTAGATAGTCATAATTGTGAATCTTTAGTTAGGGAATCATGTACTTGATGGTGGAACGTGTAGCGAGACTTCAATTATGAGATGGAAAATCCATAGCCAGAAATCATCTACTCAAAACTTCGTTTCCTTTTTATTTCATGGTTTTACGGGGGTGACGGATTACAAGGTGTAATGCACCGCGCCCCATGTGATTCTTAACAGTGCTGTATGGGAGAGATGTGGAATGTTATGTTGTCGCGTAAACCATTCAGCCTCCGCCGCTTGACGTCGTTTGTCTCCGTTAAAGTAGAACCCTTGGCGCCCTCCTCGCTGCTCGGGCTTGTACGTTGCCTGTCTAGGACGCTTATTGGAGTAGTGGGTGTACCACTCGTTATTCCACTTGTACTTGCCTCGTGCGCCTCTGTTATCGCCGGCATCATGCCAACGCATTTCAACAACTCGTCCTGCAAAACATTAAAAGAGATCGAGTTCAGACTTTGAAGAAATTAAACTTTTCAATCGAACAGTAGAGAATAATCATATTGACTTACTCTGTTGATAAATTCACATGAAGAGATTGTGGTTTTGGAAGAAGGAAATGACAGAGGATTCAAATCCTGAATCGCACAGAGGAGAGCTGAAGCTGCAATTACCGATGGTTTATACTCTGAAATCTCCAATTCTGAGGAAGAAAATGAAAATCGAGTCACAAATTTGATATATGAATCGGATTTAGCATAAATGAGAGAGAAATACAATTTACCATGTTGGACGTTGAAGATAATATCCGAAGCTCTGCTCTTGAGAGAGAAAGTCAAACAAGAGTCTTCTATGTTGAGAAGAGAGAGAAAGTATTGTAGAAACGAGAATGGAGTGATGGAGCGCATTCGCCATTGCAGGAGCGCCAGTATAATCTTCTCCATCCGATTAACTGACTGTGCGTCAAACTCGAAACCACCATCGCTCTGTTTATACAGAGAAAAAATCTATTATAAATGTGATTCAAGTGTTCTAACAATTTCATTAATCAGTAGATATTAATAAACCTGCAAAACGGTGAGCAGAAGAGATGAATTCGAATTTCTCATCTTGGCGGCAAGTGAGAGACTCGCAACAACCAGAATATGCGGAATCCATGGCCTTTTATCCTAAATTTACAGTAAAACTATCAATAGGTACGCAATTCACAATAAACGCATTGAACACATAATCAATTGAAGATCTCCACACCAAATGTACCAGAATCTCCTGCTTGGAGAGAAATCGATCGATGTAACTGACGGAAAGGTAGACCATAAACGGATCTAGGTCGTAAGAGAACTTAGCCTGCACACATTATAAATTCTCAATTAGATTTTTTATTTTTTCCTAAAATTAGGAGTTGAAGGATAAAATTTACTCGAGCAATGAGACCGAGAGCCGTCCGGCGAATAGAGAAGCGCAAATCGGAGGGGTAGAAGGAGAGAAGACGTGTCATGTGGTTGGACTCGTTGGCGAAGAGCGACGCGACGGCGTCGTACTGGAGCTCTTGGAAAACCGTAAATGGATTATGAAGATCCAGTTCCTGTTCCATCTTCTTTCCTTAGTTTCGTTTCAGAAAAAAGAAGTTGAATAAAGAGAGTAGAATGTTGAGAGAGAAAGAGAGAGAGAGAGAGAGAGGGAGAGCAATTAAAGGCGGAAGTGAGCATTCAACGTCTCACTGCACACTCTCCATATTTATCCATTTTCTTCTCCCTTCATCCTGACCGAGAGTCTATGTGTCGATCATCCAGAAAATCCAACGTTTATCAATTAAAGAAGAGAGATCAAAGCCCAAAAAGTAAATTCATCAAATCCACGAGAAAAATGCGACTTAAATGTGATTAACCCTAAATATATCCAGTTTTTTTAATATTAAATAATATAAATATTAAAGAAAACTTAAGGTAGCATTAAGTAAGATAGTTTCTGAATCGGGAGTTTGTATAAACTCAAGGCCCCGTTTGGTTGGAACAAAAAAACAAAAGATGGAATCGGTAAGAAGAATTACATTTACAGTTAAACCTCTTGAAAGTAATATATTTGGGACCAAAAAAAATTCATTTAGCGAAGTTATTAAATTATCGACAAATAAATAAATTATTTATTTATCGATAAATGAATATTTATTACTTTAGAAAGAAATTTACGATATAAAACAAGTTAAATGTGTTTATTAAACTTAATTTTTTTAATGACTTAGTTCGTGTAAACATTAAAAAAAATTAGTAAATCATGTTAAAAGTGTACATTGAATATGCTCTATTATTCAATTTTAGAAAAAATGCAATAGTTTTATAAAAGAACAAAGCATATATATATAAATAAACGAAAAATGTTGGTCCGAAGACGAGTATCAGGTGTAGAGGGGGGGGTGAATACACCTAATTGCAAATTTTCCTCAAACGCGAAGGTCAGCTGAGTTAAGTTTTGCTACTGAATGAACAGTGCCGAGATATAAATGTTCAGATCGCGGGTCAGAGTGATTCAGCAGCTGAGTCCGTTCTACTGACTTGAGTCAGTATAAGGATTTCAGTTGAAGAATATTGTGCGGATACGTGTGGGGCCTGTAAGACTTCGTCTCTTTTAAAAATGTATTTTCGCAAACCAAAATCGTTTTGGCTGGTGCACTTTTAAGTACGTTTTATACAAAGGATGAGTTTGTAAATAGTATGAGCAAAATGCAATAAAACAGTAAATAACACAAGCAGTTTTTAACGTGGTTCGGATACGCAAGATCCTACATCCACGGTCCTGCAGAACATGAGTTCTTGTTGATTAATCTGATCAAGTCTCAGTAAGGAATCTGTACGCTGGACATACCCTTCTAAGTTATAGTTCTTAGCAACTTTTACAAATCAAACCGAAGTTTGAAGGGGAGGGGATGATCTCCAATAATGAAGGAGTTCTTACAATAAGAACAATTCACAGAAAGTGAACTCCTTCGAAGGTTCTAAGCTAAAGATATAATATGGTGATTAGATAGAGAAGGGGGAACTAAAGAATATCTAGAGAGAAGAACTAAGGATTTTCAACTACGCAAGTTCTTCGTATGATTGGCTTTTGGTGCGCTAGAGAGTTGTATGCTTGTGAGCTTGTGTTCCCTTGTTGTCTCGTGCGTTGAGCTTGGAGACTCTTCTCTATTTATTGTCGTGACCTAGGCATGTCTGTTGGAGAGGACGATGCCACATGTCACAAACTTCCAAGGAAAACGACCATATATTTTCGAAATGCACCGCAGAGTGGTTGGCTTTCTGTACATGAGAGCAGCTTTAGTGTCAGAGCAGGTAAGCTTAGGTTGCTTCTCATTGGTCGAGGTTTGCGGTAGGTGACACTTGTCAAAAATTAGTCTTCCATCTGAGTTGACTCTCTGAACCTCGTATACTGAATGATCTCTGCTGACATTCGAATGATAAAAGTCGGGCAGTTGTTTCCTTGTCGGACTTGCAACTGAGTTGCATGCATTCAGTAGATCTGGGCAAATCATATCGATTCTTTATCTGAGTCTACTGATAAGGATCTTCTACTGATGGTAGTCAGCTGGCGAGTCTGAAGACACGAGCTCTTCACATATTCAGTAGATCAAGGATCATACTGAGTCTTCTTCTGAAGTCTGCTGAAGGAAATCTTCTACTGAGAACAGTCAGCGGATGACTCTGAAGACTACTAAGTTCTGAGAACCGATGACTTGGGGTTCTGGAATTTAACTTCTCTACTGAAGTTTAGTCCAACAATACCCCTTACAGGACTTAGACAAAATAAATAATAATGATAAGAACAAGTCTAGCCTATTACATCATCAAGGTCCAAACACACATAGGGTTTAGGACAGGTTTTGGGATCTTCAATTCTATACCGATGTAATTCAGCATCACTACAATTTCCCCCAATAACGAATATTACAATATTATCCTAAGTACACGAACTACTGACGTCAGTTCCAACACAACTACTAAGTCAAGCTCTAAGTACACCCTAGCACTGATCTACGAGACCACTGACTCATATCCCTACAAAAAATTTATTTTTGACTATTTTAAATTATCTTAAAAATATGTTTTCGGCATTACAATATTCGTTCAATAGAAAATGATCTACCAAAACCGAAGTCCTTGAATTAGATAAAGATCTCAAACATTAGATAATGCCATCTCTAATTTATGCTACATAAATGTTATGAATGTTCAAGATCTTTTAGCTATCGAGAATGATGCAATTATGTAATTACCGATGAATAAAGAAATTATTGAAACACTTATGAACGGTAATGATGATGAAGAGGTGATCCTAAATGAGATGATAGTACATTTATTTCAATTGTATTATTAAAATATTTATTTCAAGCAATAACCACCTTAAATAATTACTTGCTACAATATGAGCAAATTATTCATAAGTTGTCTATACTTTATAGAAAGTTAATGATGATAATTTTGGTTTAGGTGGGAAGAAAAATAATAACTATGGAATCATATATTTATAAGAAATTATTATTGTACTACTGTAGTATTATAATTGTCTATATATATATATATATATATATATATATATATATATATATATATATATATAGATATTTTGAAATCAGTAATTATTACTTTATATTTTCATTGGACCTTAAGGATTTTAACTTTTTTTTTATTATTACTTAATGTATTTAGCGAAAGTATTACTTTAGTACACTGACCCAAGTTGGGACCGGAATATATTATTATTTAAGCAAGATTATTACTTCATCGAACATTACTTAATCGAGATTTAACTGTACACATGAAATGTAAAAAATTGATTCTTGAAAAAGTTGTTTGGTAACGGATTTAACTATTTTATTCACTACATAAAATATTAATTAGAAATTTAATATATATATATATATATATATATATATATATATATATAGATATAGGGGGGCATTATATCAAGAACACCCCCTTAGTGAAAGAATAGAGAACACCTAATATCCATTGATCAAGTAAAATGGATGGGTAGGATTGAAGGAAATTTCATTAATTTTAACATTCTTTTTAATAAGAAAATAGGAAGAAAGGGTAGTTTGGGAATCTTGTTAAAATTAATAGATAGCTTTTTTTAATAAGAAATGGTCGAGCCATTTCGTTCAGTTTCTCCAGCCGAAATGCAGTCGGAAGATTGGGATTTGATTGCTACGGCGAGCTCGATCCAGCCTGGTGTGAAGTTCTGGAAACCGAATCACGTTTGCTTCGCTTTCGAATCGTTTGTTTCTCGAGAGATGTTCGACGGATTCTATGATTCAAACGATTCGCCGCCGGAGAAGGAAGAACTCCCGCGGCGGCGCCGCCGCTTCTTCAACAAATTCACGGAGCTCAGATCGGTAAAATCAACAGATTACCTAGCGCGGAAACCTAAATCAACATTCGCCGCCTTCTACCGATCAAAGTATCTCCGCGTGATTCATCCGAAGATGGAGGAATCCTTCTTCGGCGATCTGGAGCAGAGGAGATTAATTAAGCTCGGGAGAGCTGCCGGAATCGCCGTTCTTCGCAGCATTTGTTGAGATGGCGCGCCGCGTGTGGCTGCTCCGCCGCCTCGCCTTCTCCTTCGATCCGCGCATGGCGTTCACCATCGTGCCGGGGTTTAAGATCGGTAAGACGGTGGTCCAGTCGCAGGTGTATATCAGTTGATAATTTGGAATTCGAGATTGGTGGTGTTTGGGGCGTATGCATCTAGAGTTCGAATCTTGAATTCAACAAATGTTTTGCGAATTCGAGAAGCATGTGCATACAAATTACAGTTAATGTGCATAGAAGATGTTGGTCCGGAGACGATAAGTCAGGTGTAGAGGGGGGGGTGAATACACCTGAGCTCAGTTTCTTTTTCTCAATGAAGGTCAACTGAGCTGATGATTGCAACTGATGAACAGTGCCAAATAAGCATTCGATCGCGGGATAGAATGAGTCAGCTACTGAGCTCTCTCCTACTGACTGTTGTCAGTACTTTGAGAATTAGTTGGAGACTGTTGTGCGGAAAGTGTGGGGCCCGGAATTCGTCTCTTTTGAAAACACGTTTTAGCAAATTAAATCTTTTGGCTGTGCGCTTTATAAAATACGTTTTATGCAAGCTTATGATTTTTAAGTCAGTTGAATGCTATGCAATAAAACAGTAAAAGAACACAAGCGATTTAACGTGGTTCGGATACGCAAGATCCTACGTCCACGGTCCTGAACAAGGCAGGAGAACTTGTTGATTATTCTGAGCAAGCCTCAGCAGGGATACTGTGCACTGGACAGTTCCCTCTAAGTTATAGTCCTTAGTGACTTTACAATCCAAACCTAAGTCTGAAAGGGAAGGGAATTTTCTCCAACTGAGGAGTTCTTACAATAAGAACAATTCACTAAATGTGAACTCCTTCGAATCTAAGCTATAAATATGACAATGAGCTTAGTCTAGAGAAGAAAGGGATGTAAGAACTCTAAAGAGAAAAACTGAGAAATCTTCTAAGTACGCAAGTTTTCCTCTGGATGATCTTTGAGTGTTCTAGAGCGTTTATGAACTTGAGCTTGTCCCTTCGAAATTCCGTCATTCGGAGCTTCAAAAACTTCTCTATTTATAGTTGTGAGTTATGGCATATGTCCGTTGGAGACGATGATGCCACGTGTCACAATCTTCCAAGAAAAACGGCCATTAATTCGAACTTGTTGCAGCAGGGCAGTTAATGCACTGTTCATGAGAGCAGCTTTACTGTGTAGAGTAGGTAAGCGTTGTCGGCTTCTCATTGGTCGAGGTTTGTAGTTGGTGAGAATGTCAGAGTTGACCGTTCAACAACCTCGTATGTCTTCTCGCCGAACTTTTCGAAAAGACTTGAATAGGTGGGTCGCTTTCCGTAGGATACGATGGGCGAAAAGTCTCTGTCTTCTTCATTGAGTCGGCCGACACGGCATCTACCGAGTAGGTCGGTGGCGGCCGCGAAGGTGCGTGCTTGTTTTCGTTCTTCTACCGATGACTATCGGTGGGAGTAGTCTTCTCCGATGATTTGTCGGTGATGCGCCGTCTTCGACCGAGTGGAAGATCGACTGCCGATCGAAGAACACAAGCGATTACACCGATGACGTGGGGTTACGAAAAGTATCTTCGACGGAAGATCGGTTCAACAATTACCCCGTACAGGACTTAGACAAAAATAATAATCAATATATCAAGTCTAACCTATACATCAGCTAATCCTAACGACACACTAATCTACTGATATCAGCTAGGTTTTGGGATCTTCAATTCCATAGTACTACTATGATTTCCCCCAATTTTCTTTTAACCGAACAACAGCTGAGTATCATCTACTGACTCATATCCAACAATTTCCCCCTAATTGATGATGCCAAAACCTCTACCTCTACCTCTTAAACTTCTTAAGTCTATAAAAGATGCTATCCTACTGACAACAATTTCCCCCTTTCAACATTCTGAGGAAAAAAATAAAGTAATTTCAATACTTCAGTAGGTGGGAGATAGGCAAAATCAGAGAAACTGACTGTGAGTGTGTGTCAGATCACTTAGTGATCAGTCGTGAAAAACACGATGCAAAGAGCTGGAAGACAATGAGTAATTGTCTAACAAGCAATAGGAACTGATATATATATAATCAATGATGTACAAGCTCCTACAGCTATTACAACAGAAATCAAAAAGAAGGAGAAATCACTGCTGACGCTTGAAGCGTTGAGTCCTTTTCTTGAAATCGGCAGACTTCTCAGCAGGAGGATCCAGGTAATAATACTTGTAAACTCTGATCCTGATCTCCTGGATTTCTTCGTTGTCAAGAGGATTGTCAAGCAGCAAACCCAGATGGTAAGAAGCTTCCTCTATCTCTCTCTCAATGTCCTTCGTGACAGCAGTCCACTAGCAGTTCTTAGCGGAGGAATACGTCGGAAAGCTGGGGCACGGAAGGGAATATTCTGTTCTTCCATAATCTGTCTTAGCCGATCTCTGAATGAGACATAAAATATCGAGATTAGTTCGTCGAATAACTGATCAGCTGGACAGTCGAGAGGATAAATGCGCCATACAAAATAGCCTTTAATAAAGTCCTTTTTCAGCCTTTCCCAATGGACGTTCATATCAGCCGGCACCCATTTATCCACATGCGGGATAGGAATATTCTTAACATATGGGCCCCTGATGAACTTGGATCCTCTTGGGATCTGCCTCCTCGGATCAGCTGCTGGCTTGAGAGATAAGCTACGCATTTTGGCCAAGTCAGCTATCCTTTTCTTTTCGCGGAGTGCGGCTGCTCTACTGTCTCCTCGCCTGAGACTCAGACCTTGCAGCGTCGCCTCCCAGGTCGCTTGATCTTCCGCTATCTGCTCAGGTGTTAGAGTAGAAGTGGGAATACTCTGAGCAGTAGCTTCGATCTCAGTCGGAAGAGCCTTAGCAAAATCTGCTTGGGCTTTCTTCTTCTGCTCTTCGACCGACCCGACCTTTTTCTTGCCTTTGCCCCTAACAGCTTTGCCCTTGGGCTTCTTTGCTGCTTATGCTGCCTCTTCAAGCTGACGCTCATGGTCGAGCTTATCCTGCAGCTGTTGGGCAATTTTGAGGTCATAAGCCTCTTGCTTCGCTTTTGATTTGAACTTATGGACCGGGGAGGAAGGAGGAGTAGATACAGTTGCAATCTCCTTCCCCGGCCTCTGCGGTGGCAATTGTTCAGGCTCAGGCTCTTCTTCTTCTGTCTCCTGCTCAATAAAGTTTGCTACTTCTTCAATGTGAGCAGCAGAAGAGGAGATGGGGGTTGGTGGAAATTCTAGGAGAAGGACCTCAGAAGAGTTCTTATCCTGAGTAGTAGAGGGTCCTTCCTCCTGAGCCCTTTCCCCCTGAGTCTGTGCGGGTTCTTCAGCTGTGGAGGGTCTCTCCTCCTGAACCCTTTCCCTGATTATCTGTACATCAGCTGTATCCGTTTCAGATTCATCTTTTATTATACCTTCCCCCCTTTTTGGCATCGCGAGCCTTATCGAGGTTGGTACGGATAGCTGTGACTTCTTTCTCGAGCTTGTATACTGAGTCCTTGATCTGAGTAACTGTAGAGTCGAAGTCCTTGACCAAGTCACAGTATTGCTCCCAGTCCTTCTCTTGAGCTGCCCTAGATCGATTGAGATGAGCAACCGACTCCTGGGAGAGTTTCAGGCAGGGGCTAGATCATTGGATTCCTTCATCTCCTTCGAATCTCGTTCAAGGCCTCGACTGTTGCTTAATAGCGATGCTGGAGGCCGCTTGTAGCCAACTTGTTTCGCTCATCCATTTGAGCTTGGATGTTGTGAGAGCATGAGTCAGCTGCTCAGTAAATGTTTTGTGCTTGAACTTGGAGCAAAGAATTGACTCTTTGCAGATAGATCTGCTCTGCGCTATCAAAACCTCGCTCGATCATCTCCTTAAAATCGGGCGCGAAGGAGCCTCTTGAGGAGTGGAGATGCCGGCAGCCTAGCTTATCCGGGCTATCGATGCCGCGCCTTCGTATACTTCTCCAATTTGATATGGACGTCTTTGGCGAGAAGTCTGTTTTTAGCTCCTTGGCGTCTGATCGCCTTATTCACTGATTTGGAGGACACGGAACCAATGGGTTGAATCTGGTAAGAGCTTGTTCCGAGCCTTTGATTAGAAAACACGAGGAGCTGCTCCCGACTGTACTTCGGAGCGCCCTGAGCCTCACCTGATGTACCAGGGGGTGGTGATTGGCTCTTCTCATGGGGAGTTGGTCCCTCAGTAAAGCCTCCCAACTCTGCATCCTTGGGGTTGCCTTCCATCTCCTGATCTTGTTCTTGGTCATCACCCTCATCAGCAGGAGGAGATGGAGGCGGAGCATTAGCGCAGCAGAGGCTGCAAGACGCGAGCTAAGAAGATAGAGCATAGCAGCTCGAAGATCCTCAAAGGACGCCAAATCGGTGGCTCCCCGAATCCGATCTCTCCTCGTAAATCTTGCTCCTCCGTCGGTAGATCGATGGCCGACCGATTTTTTGCAAAATCTATCGAGAATATCCCGGGTTTAAGAACCTCAGTAGCATCTCGAACTCTTGCCACGATGGCAATGTCAACCAAGTCTTCATGCTCGGCTATCTCCGGAATCGATCGTGAATCTCGGTGTAGCACGTAGACGAGTGGTATGAGTTGTTGTCCATTCGGTCTCTTCGATTGGCTCTCGAATGTCCGACCGAGTGTCATCGGAGCCGATGACTTGAGCTTTCTCCTTGAGGGTGGCTCCTTCCATCCCCGTGTCGGAGTCCAAGGTTTGCTCATCTTGAGGTGGAGGAGGAGCCTGTTCTATGACGGTTATCGGCCGAGCCACAATGACCTCACTGGTCGTGGCTTGATAAGCCTCCTCCTCTTGGACACATCGGCGGGAGATGGCGGGGCGGGAGAGCAGCTCTCTTACGCTCGGGTGGGCCCTTTGCCCGATTGACTTCTCCGTCGCTTCTTTAGTCTTAAACTTTATCAGCTTAGTGTTGTACAGCTTTGAGTCTTCAAAAGCTGAGTTCCTCTGTACAACACTCTCTATTAGGACTGACATCTTGGTCCCGAATAGAAGCTTACCCACACTGGCCAACCTCCTCTCGCCAGTGGGTAGAGTAGTGAATTTCTGGGCCTGGGCTTTCATCTGAGTCGTGTAATAGTCAGCCCAGTTCACTTCTACTCCGTCGTCAATAGCCATCATCATCTGAATCCTAGGTTTGGACAGTTGATCGTACGATCTAGCTGAGCTTGTCAGTATGTACGAGACCACATACGCTAAACCTCTGTACTGAGGTAGCAAGAGATTCCTCGGGAGAGCTATCTTGAACGTCAGATCACTGCGTCCACAGAACTTTTGTACATAGGCATTGATCTCCCTCTCCTTATATCCGATAGGTGAGATACCAGAATTAGGAAGCTAAAACGCGAGGACTAGAGCCTCTCGGATGTTGAAGGTGTGTTGAGTCGGCTTCCACTTGTTTGGAGATGTTTCTCTCATGTATGAGAAGGAAGCTTCTTCTCCTCCGGCAGCCACTAAGTTCCAGTTGAAATACGCTTCTGCCACTTGCCTTGGCAGATGGGCACGCGGATGCTTGGTCACAAGGGTCTCCAACCCTGACCTCTCCAGAGCATCGAACATTGGCTCCAAATACGGAATGTCCACCTGGCGGAAAGCCATTGTGGGTTCGAACTGAATTCGGATGGCCATGATCTCCACTATAGATTCAGGAGTCTGTACGATCGCCATAGAAATCTGCAAAACAACTTGTTAGCACTTGAAAATAGAGTAAGTTAGTAGTTATCAGCAGATTTTAATACATTACCGAGTATTAGAGCTTGAAAGATGCACAGGCAAGGCAGTTGTAAGAAGTAGAAACTGATTGCGAGTAAAGCTCGTAAGGCTCGTAAGGTATGAAAATGGCGAAAAGTGAGGAATGATAGAAGATGAAAGATTTTGTATATATTGGCTTGATTGCACGTTTTAATCTAACGGCTGAGTTTTAATCTTTCATAACTATGGACGGCTAAGATTTAATGTTAAAAAAGGATGATTACCAACGCCGCCTAAAACATAGATGTACGTAATAAAGGTAAGTGAGAAGACATGCATTAAATGCGCGACATACATCATTAATTACTCAGTTTATGCGAATGAAGAGGTTTCCTACTGACCTTTCCTTAAACTATTAATGGCGGGAAATGAATGCACATTAACTACTGAGTGTGAGCGACTGATGCAATAAATGCGAGCATGCCTAAAAAAAATAAGTACACAAAATTACGCAAACCTCTTCAGCTGAACTTATCAGCTGGTTACCGTTATGTATAAGGAGAATGGTTGTCATGCTGATGACTATGTTCCCCCCCTTGCGTATGCAGTGTGACTTTCCCAACCGAGTCACCTGTACTTAGTTATCCGACCTGTCGCATCGATTCCTTATGCCGATACCAATTGTTACCAATTGTTGGGCAATGATGTTCTCGGTAGTTGGCATCTACCGACGCATCTCGCATGGGATCCAAGAGACCTAGCTCAACCGATAGTTCTCTCGAACCTGTTCTCGCCTAGTGGTTTGGTCGGTATATCGCCCTTTGCTTGTCGGTATGGATCTTCTCCATCCCGATATCCTTCTTCTCGACATGGTCTCTGATGAAGTGGTGTCGGATTTCCACGTGCTTGCATCTGGTATGTAGAACCGGGTTCGAGTTATGGCAATTGCACTTGTGGAGTCGCAGTATATGGGCACTTCATCCTAAGTTATACCATAATCTTTAAGTTGTTGTCGAAGCCAAAGGATTTGGGCACAAGCAACTTCCTGCAGCCCATGTACTCGGCTTCCGGTAGTGGACGTTGCTACGAATGCTCGCTTCTTTGAAAACCAAGAAATCGGCTTCTTTGCCGCCTAGAACCGACAAGTTCCGGAAGTTGACTTTCGATCTATCCCGCACTCCGCATAATCGGCATCGAATAACTCGTTAGTATTAAGTTATCATCAGCGAGGATACCATAACCCAAAGATCGGTGTTCCTCTTAAATAGCGCGAGAATCTTCTTCGCCGAGTCTAAATGACTTCGCTTGGGATCCGCTTGGAATCTTGCGCATACACCTACAAAGATAAGTTATGTCGGGACGGCTAGTTGTTAAATAAAGTAAAGAGCCTATAATAGCTCTATAATCGGTAGAGTTAACGTAAGCTCCCTCTTTGTCTAGATCGATTTTAAAGTTCGTGTTCATGGGGATTTTGGTACCGGCTTGCCGGAGTCGCGACCGAATCTCTTGAGAAGATCTCGAGTGTATTTGGCTTGATTGATGAAGATTCCTTCGTGTGATTGCTTCACTTGAAATCCAAGGAAATAATTCATCTCTCCCATCATGGACATCTCGAATTTCTCTTTCATCATCTTCTCGAACCGCCGACATATGACTTCGTTTCGCGCCGAAAATGATGTCGTCCACGTAGATCTGCACCGGTAGAATGTCATCTCCCGACTTTATGTTGAATAGGGTGCGATCTACCGTCCCCTTCGAAAACCTTTCGAAGTAGAAAGTCCGATAGGGTATCATACCAAGCCCCGGGTGCTTGTTTTAACCCATACTGAGCTTTCCTAAGTCTCGTACACCTGATGTCCCCCGCGAAAGCCGGGCGGTTCTTCCACGTAGACTTCTTCCTTCAGCACGCCGTTCGAAAAGCCGACTTCACATCCATCCGATATACCTTAAATCCACGATGTGTTGCATAAGCTAGGAAAAGACGAATGGCTTCCAATCCGGCGACCGGAGTAAATGTTTCATCAAAGTCAATTCCTCTCGCCCGATTGTATCCTTTAGCAACTAGTCGAGCTTTATTTCGACAATGACGTTGTTTTCATCTCGCTTGTTCTTGAAGACCCACTTAGTTCCAATCACGTGCCGATGTCCAGGTCCGTCGACAAGCTCCCAAACTTCATTTCGACGAACCGGTTCAGACTCTTCTTGCATAGCAATGACCCAGTCAGCATCTTTAAGTGCGTCCTCTATCGACTGAGGTTCTTCTGTAGACAGAAAACAAGAGTAAAGTGAGCTTTCTCCTTGACTTAATCTTGATCTCGTCCTTATAGTTGCTGATGGATCTCCAATGATAAGATCTGAAGAATGAGCATCGAGCCACGAACACCTGAGTCGGGCTTCTTCTTCTGATACTACTTCGCACGATCCGTAGGTGTATTAGGCATTTCAAGAGTAATCGTTTCGCGATCGTAGCAATTCAAGAAGAAGGTTAGGATCTACCGAGTTTCCGGTGTTCAGGGGGCATTTAGCTCAGGAACATTAATCGTTCCCCCTGAGTTTACATTCTCAGTAGAGGTCTCAGTTACCACAGGGGCTTCCTCATCGACCGATGTTACCTGTTGTTGATTCTGTTCGATAGAATCAACTAGGTCAGCTACATCGATTGTTGGTTGAGTCTGTGTTTGTTCATCGTCTGACTCATCATCCCAACAATGCTGGATCTTTTCAGCTTTATCATTCGCCCGAGATCCCGTAGCTTGCCGCCGACATCTTCGATATTTGACTTTGTATCTTTCCCTGTTCTCGGTAACAAATTCATCAAAAACAACATGAGGGCTTTCCTCCACACAAAGAGTCCGATAGTTAAAGACTCTGAAGGCTTTACTGACTCGGGAGTATCCTAAGAATACTCCTTGATCAGATTTGCTATCAAAGACCTTCAACTGATCTTTCCCATTATTGTGGATAAAGCAAGGACAGCCGAAAACATGAAAATGAGAAATAGAAGGAATTCTCCCTTTCCACAGTTCGTAAGGCGTCTTCATGTGTTGCTGTGTCAGTAGTGAGCGATTCTGAGTGTAACAGGCGGTGTCAGTAGCATCAGCCCAAAACTTTGAGGGTAGTCCTGAGTCTGCTTGGAGCGTTCCTGCTGCTTCTTTGAGTGTTCTGTTCTTACGTTCAGCAAGTCCGTTCTGCTGAGGGGTGCGCGCAGCTGATGTCTCGTGCTAAATTCCCTCTTTATCGCAGTACACTTTAACTACTGAGTTCATAAACTCTGTTCCTCTGTCTGAGCGTATCTTCTTAATCTTGATGTTCTTTTCCACACTGAGTTTCTTCAAGAGATTAGGTAACTCGGTCGAACATCGATTTGTTGGCGATGAAGATGACCCAAGTATATCTCGAGTAGTCGTCAATGACGACAAGGGCATACTTCTTGCCTCTTATAGTCACTGGAGAGACTGGCCCGAATAAGTCCATGTGAAGCAGCTGAAGGATTCCATCAGTGGAAGGTGACGGAATAGGTGGATTGCTACTCTTTGTTTGCTTTCCCTTCGTGCACGCTTCACAATTTCGTCTTTGATAAACGATTCTTTGGGCGAGTCCTCGACTTTGGAGTTCTTGACTAGCTTGTTCATGGTCTTGAAGTTCAGGTGGTCGAGTCTCTTGTGCCATAGCCATCCCGACTTGTCACCGATTTTGTCTCGTGCTAGTAAGCAAGCCTCGGAGTTCCGCAGTTTTCCGATCCGCAACATAGATGTTTTTCCTCTGCGAACCCGATAACACTTGTTTTCCCTGTAGATTTGTCAACAATATCACGTAAAACCGGCGTCAAAGATTACTCTATTAAGATAATCACGGAATTGGTCGACTGAAAGGAGATTATGTTGAAGTCCTTCAACATATGTTACTCTTGAACCGTGGCGGTCCCAATGTTCGGCGTTCCGTATCCCCTTGTGTAGCCTTTTGAGTTGTCACCGAATTCATTCGGGACCATCTTCTTGTACGTAGTTGGTCGGCGAGGCTCTTCCGGTAAGTCATGTGTCTCGAGCGGCCGCCGTCCACTATCCATGGGTCCTTATGCACCTGCAAAAAACGAGGCATTTTTAGGTACCCTTTGGTTCGATTGGGTCCTTACTCGGTTAGTGGGTGATTTTGGAACCCGGATCTGTCTCGGGACCTTAGAAGTCCTAGACTTCTTCTTCCGAACCTTGTCGCCTTTCTTCTCCACGAGGACTTGGAGATACCGACTTTCTGCCGATGATTTTGGGGTTCGGGCGCTTTCTTCTTCGAGTCTTAGCGCTTCTCCCGACCCCCGGGCTCATAGTAGTACGAGCCGTCTGAGCCGGGGTGCTCATACGGTGGCTCCTTGTATCTTATTCCGCCCATCCGACCTTCTTGGTTCCCCCCCGAATTTGATCGCGGTGTCCGGGGCCTGGAACCTTTGGTCACTGCTTGTTGCTACTCTGCCGAGGTGCAATCATTTTCTGTTTGTTCTTCGCCTGAGGTGTGGTGTCACCAGCTTGCACCTTTCCTCTGACGAACCTATCGCCCGAGTTGCCTGAGCTTT
The DNA here is from genome assembly GCA_028984105.1 of Lavandula angustifolia. NCBI lineage: Eukaryota > Viridiplantae > Streptophyta > Magnoliopsida > Lamiales > Lamiaceae > Lavandula > Lavandula angustifolia. The sequence continues at coordinate 9,005,923 of CM054811.1, forward strand.
TGGAGGTGGAAGCTTCGTGGGTATAGCCAAGGCCTTCTTTCACAGCAGTTGGCCGTTGTGCTCTAAGCATGCTTTCAAGCTTCTCCTTCGCTCCCAGGTATTGTTCAGTCATCAAACCTCTCTAGACCTCGTCACTCCTTCTGAGTGAGTCAATAGTCATTCTGCACGTCTGTGAGCTTCTGACTGAGCTGGGCTATTTCAGTCTCTTTCTCAGAATTGTCCTTGGTCAGAACTGAGATCTGAGTCTCTTGAAGCTTAGACTTAGTCATAAGAGATTCAATCTCTTCCTTGAGTCTCGCAACTAGATCCACTGACTCAGTAGAGACCTGACAATCAGAAGAAAGTCTCTGATTCTCAGCCTTTACCTGTTCAAGTTCATGGATGGTTCTGCTTGAACTCTGCTCGCTGGTGAATCTGTTCCTCTAGCAGATCGTCGTAGGCTTGTACCACATCTAGAGGATCATCTGTGACCGAGCACGTGTCTTGTGTGCTGTGTGAAGAAGAGGTAATAATGTGTTTAGAATTTACCTCAGCCTCTTCTCCGGCCATCAGACAGTATTCGGCTGACGCATCAGGAACTGTCTCTGCGACCTCAACTGTGACGAATGCGGCTTCATCTTCAGAAGAATACATGAATGTATCCTCCTCAATTGAGTTGTTGGATATCTCTCCGGCTATATAGCGCTGCCGTCTCTCGGCGAATTTCTTTCTCCTGGCTCGTCGTTCGCTCTTTGAGCAACTGAGAGTTCGGGACAATCGTATCGATAGTGTCCCTCCTTCTTGCGGTTGAAGCGGTGGATGTTCTGCTTGCTCTTACCAGCTGAGTCTTTAGACGGGCCGGCGCAGACTCCGATTTCCCGCATTCGGTAGAAGGATTAGATTCTTCTTTCTTATGATAGTCTTTCTTACCCGAAGAAGAATCTCGGTTGTATTTCCTCGCCTTTCGACTCTCTCCTTTTCCCTCTCGATATTTGAGAGCCATCGGTGCTAGGCCGGTCGGGGCTCGAAGTCTCGGAAGACTTTGCTACTGCGATGTGGCCACGGCTTTGCTTGAGGAAATAGGCTTGGCTCCGGTATTCTTGGCCATCGTTGCCTTGAAGGCGTGATCGAACCGTGTGTCGCCTGGAGCGCTTAAGCGATTTTGGGGTAAGGCTATGCTCGAATTCCTCCGATTTTAATTCGAAAATATAACATCGGGAGTTAGAGCATTTAGATCGAGCGACGTAAATAAGTAGCAAATGGAAGCCACTTACGTCGGGGCAACGCTCTCAAGATCTTGGTGTTCATCTCCTTGTTGGTGAACGACCTCCCGACCCATTGATGACATTGACTTGATTGGTGAATCGACACTCGGCTCGTCAATGGTTTCGGAGGCTCCATTGCAAAGGCGTCGAACTTCGAAGCTCTAGCTCGAGCTTGTTTTCTTTGATCTCGAGGGGTTCCATGGCTCAAGATGCGCCAAGGCATCCCATAGCTCTTTCGCCGTCTTGCAATCATGTACCCTTCCGAGGTGTGAATCACTGAGCGTAGTCAGTATGGCATTACGTGCAACTCGGTCAAGGTTGTGCAGCTTCTTTTCTTCAGGCGTGAAGGCAGTTTTATCTTTGGGAACCTTAGCACCAGTTTGTGCTCCCACGCCTCCTCCAGCAGTAAATACTATGTTGTCGATCATAAGAATGATCGGTCCTGACTCTAGGACATCTGACATGCTGTCGTGGAGTGACGTTAGGTGTGCCTCCATACGTACGCGCCATACCGTGTAGTTCTCTATTGAGAACATCGGTACCATCCTAATACCTGACATATCAGACATCGTAAGAGTAAGAGTATAAGGATGCTGAAAAGATGCTTATGCGGTGAAAACGGTTTTTCGGGATCGGTTCGAGAGGACCAAGTATTTCAGAATCGGCGATCAGTTGAACACCGTGCGCTCTGATACCAATTGTTGGTCCGGAGACGATAAGTCAGGTGTAGAGGGGGGGTGAATACACCTGAGCTCAGTTTCTTTTTCTCAATGAAGGTCAACTGAGCTGATGATTGCAACTGATGAACAGTGTCAAATAAGCCTTCGATCGCGGGATAGAGTGAGTCGCCCATCGAAGCTCTCTCCTACTGACTGTTGTCAGTACTTTGAGAATTAGTTGGAGACTGTTGTGCGGAAAGTGTGGGGCCCGGAATTCGTCTCTTTTGAAAACACGTTTTAGCAAATTAAATCTTTTGGCTGTGCGCTTTATAAAATACGTTTTATGCAAGCTTATGATTTTTAAGTCAGTTGAATGCTATGCAATAAAACAGTAAAAGAACACAAGCGATTTAACGTGGTTCGGATACGTAAGATCCTACGTCCACGGTCCTGAACAAGGCAGGAGAACTTGTTGATTATTCCCGAGCAAGCCTCGGCAGGGATATCGTGCACCGGACAGTTCCCTCTAAGTTATAGTCCTTAGCGACTTTACAATCCAAACCTAAGTCTGAAAGGGAAGGGAATTTTCTCCAACTGAGGAGTTCTTACAATAAGAACAATTCACTAAATGTGAACTCCTTCGAATCTAAGCTATAAATATGACAATGAGCTTAGTCTAGAGAAGAAAGGGATGTAAGAACTCTAGAGAGAAAACCGAGAAATCTTCTAAGTACGCAAGTTTTCCTCTGGATGATCTTTGAGTGTTCTAGAGCGTTTATGAACTTGAGCTTGTCCCTTCGAAATTCCGTCATTCGGAGCTTCAAAAACTTCTCTATTTATAGTTGTGAGTTATGGCATATGTCCGTTGGAGACGACGATGCCACGTGTCACAAGCTTCCAAGAAAAACGGCCATTAATTCGAACTTGTTGCAGGCGAGGCGGTTAATGCACTGTTCATGGCAAGCAGACTTTCTTGTGTAGAGTAGGTAAGCGTTGTCGGCTTCTCATTGGTCGAGGTTTGTAGTTGGTGAGAATGTCGAGTTGACCGTTCAACAACCTCGTATGTCTTCTCTCGAACTTTTCGAAAAGACTTGAATAGCTGGGTCGCTTTCCGTAGGATACGTGATGGGCGAAAAGTCTCTGTCTTCTTCACTGAGTCGGCCGACACGGCATCTACCGAGTAGGTCGGTGCCGGCGATCGCGAAGGTCCGTGCTTGTTTCGTTCTTCCGCCGATGACTATCACCGGGAGTAGTCTTCTCCGATGATTTGTCGCCGATGCGCCGTCTTCGATCGAGTGGAAGATCGACCGCGATCGAAGAACATAAGCGATTACACTAATGACGTGGGGTTCTGAAAAGTATCTTCGACAGAAGATCAGTTCAACAATTACCCCGTACAGGACTTAGACAAAAATAATAATCAATATATCAAGTCTAACCTATACATCAGCTAATCCTAACGACACACTAATCTACTGATATCAGCTAGGTTTTGGGATCTTCAATTCCATAGTACTACTATGATTTCCCCCAATTTTCTTTTAACCGAACAACAACTGAGTATCATCTACTGACTCATATCCAACAGAAGATATAAAGAATGTGCATATAAATTATAGGAAAATGTGCATATAAAAAATGTGCATACAAATTATAGAGAATGTGCATAGAACACACACAAAATGTGCATATAAATTAAAAATAATGTGCATAGAACACACATAAAATGTGCATATAAATTTTAAAAAATGTGCATAGAACACATACAAAATGTGCATAGAAAATATTGACGAAATCAATCGATCCCCTTCTTCAAAATCCCTTGTTGACTAAATTAGAAAGACAAACTACCAAAATACCCTTAATGAGGCTTGAAAAAATTACGAAAATTATGAAAATGTCATTAATGAGCTCCTTAATCTTGACCACACATCTTGCAAAGGAATGGTTGAGATTTGTTCTCCTTTCTCTCAATAAGATGGTGTTCTCAAATTATCCCTTTTATATATTTATATATATATATATATATATATATATATATATATATATATATATATATATATTCTTTCTAGTAATGAATAGATTTGAAACCTTAAAAAAAATAAAGTTTCTTTAATTGAAACTAATTTTCAATGATTAAATTATTATTTAAAGTTATTTATTAATCTAAAAATTAATTAAGTGATTACCTAAAGGATTCAAATCTCATATCCTCCTATATTGGATTGTATCAAGAAATTCAAGTATAGCTGTTTGGGGAGCGGTAACAAATTAAAATTAAAATTATACATTGTGGAATTAATATTTAAAATTAAAATTTTAGAATCATATTAATAGATTTTGTTTAAAATTCCTATCTAATCCTCATTTCAAATTTGAATGAATGATTGAAACTTTAATTCAATTTTCAGCCTTAAAAGTATTGTCTTGACTCTTGAATCAAAAGAAAATGTTGTATATTTTTTGAGTATTATTGATACTTACAAACTACCACAAGTTTTTATTTATTTTAATCTAATGTCAGTGTATTTGAGATAAAATCTCACGAGTGTCTGTGAATTCTTAAACGCATATAGCTGGAACCTGAAAGTAGGTCCGATCACGGGATTCATGTAGCAGGAGTTGGTACACTCTGTTTCAAGCTGGATATAATCCTATTTTTGTGGAGCTTATAATGTCCCCGATGGAGTTTTTTGTTTTTTTTCTATTATTTTTTATTAATAAAAACTATGCATCTTCTTTACTAATTCAATGTGTCACACACGTGACTGCATTAATAGATTGTTTGGTCCAAGGTTTTTAAGGTAAGAGTTAAATTGCTACAGTCATAGGATTGGTAGAACACAACATTTCTAGTGTGATTTTGAGACATCTAAAATCAATTGTTTTTATTTCTTTGTCTTCTCCCTTGAGGTCATATGTAATTTTTTGTACAATTTGTTGTCTACTACTCCACAATTAAAATGAGGAGAATTCTAAATTCTAAACTCACCAATGTTGTAAATAATGACTCGAACCATGAATATATATATATATATATATATATATATTTCAATATTATAACAGTATACACTACTAAAAGGGATATATAGGATTTATTTTTCGAGGAATGAAGCTAGGGTTCCACGTAAATTCTTTGACGTTTTATAGATTATAATCTCGATTTTCAAGAGAATTTAATGTTGTTTGCGAATGAATGAATTAAAGAGGAGTACTTTATTCCATTAGCCAGTAAATAAAAGAGTTGCTCCATGAACAAGTAATGTACAGATTCTTTTCCTCAATTAATTAATTGAATATAATCGTATTATTATTTTTATTTTAATTCTTTGATATGCAGCCCTGCAAGGGGTTCTCAGCTTTTCATTGATGTGAGAGAAAGCCTTGAAGACTCATTTCAAGCAATTCCACTATGCAAGCAATGAATAATGATCTCCAATATCACTTTCACTTTTTCTTTCTTACTTGTGTTTTCTTTTCTTTTCTTTTTTTGGTCAAAGAAAAAAAGAGACCGAGTAGGAGTAGCTATTGACATGCAGTTGAAACTTTTTTTTTTTCTTTCATTCTTTAAAATTAATATTAACATTAATTATTTATTATGAATTGGGAAATATTGAAGACTGATTGACCATAAATTTGGACAGATACAAGAAGTGGGCAATGATCTTTTACCAGAGTGTAGGAATTATTGATATGCATAGGGGACTGCTCTGTTTATGTAATGTGGGGGAAGAGACAGAGAATGAAGCTTATACATAAGAATTTTAAGACATTTGACTGCATGCATCCACGCTTTCACCCCATGCACACAACACCATCATTCTATTACTCAGTAGAATATCATTCTGTGGGCCCTCTCAACATTTTGATCACCTATTCTATAAGATTGAAGCCAGAAGAAGATCCAACATTTATAATTATGGGGTGAAATCTGTAATTTTACGATGGGGATATTCGATTTTAGGAAGAACAGATCTACCATTTCAAAGGATTATTGATATTAGCAAATTTTCAAAGGATAAGTAATTACTTTGAATAATTTGGGAACATATCTAATTAGTCGTAGAAATATGTCTCAAATTGTTTTTATAATTCCGGACAAGGGCGGCTATGGGCCTAAGCTACTAGGACCATTGCTTCAAGCCTCCAATTTGGACTAGGCCTCCAAAATTTGTTTCACCCTTGAGCCTCATCAATAATAAAGCCCTAAAAGCCTAGACTTCTTTTATAATTTAAATAGGAAAAAAAAAAACAGAGACAAAACCAACAAATACAAAATCTCACAAACATCCTACGTCAATATATAATATATAAGAGATATATTCATGAAATTAAATACATGCTTAAGCCATGAAAAAGACAAACATACAACACCTAGGATTATATATATTTCTCGTACGACAATTATATATTATATTAGGTGGAGCGTTTCTTGTTTGCCGCGGGTTGCTTCTGAGAATTTAAATAGAGGGCAGCGACGGGCAGCCCAAGTTGGTTCTGGCTTGCAAACTGACGCGTGTTGAAATGTCCACGCTGCGCCGGTTTCCCTTCCACCGTCTCCATAATCCCCTCCTGCCGGAACGCCGCAAATATGTGGCGGTGGATCCCGATCGGCGGCTGCGGCCCCATGTACGGCATCAGCACCATCCCTGCACACACCCGATATATAATACGGTAACCGTTTTATGAGTGTTTTACAATTATACTCTTGATGGGTCTGCCGGGTCCAACTAAAGATAAATAAACGGCGGTTACGAATTTTTTAAGGGTAAGTATGTACAGATATTTTAAAAGTGTCTCTAAAACATTAGATACTTATCTAATTAATTTTATATATTCTCACATTATTAAATTATCTTATTGTATGCTGCATGCAGTAGTATATATATTGTTCGTGTCGTGGTAAATCTGGTTTATTAATTACTTTAATTAGCAGCTGCCCAATATTTTAGTAATAATAATTATAATTGGGAAGCACTGGATCCGATCATTTAATTACCTTCACTGGCATCGGATCCCTCGGGAATATTAATAACTAGCCTGCAAAATCGAATAAGCCTATTAGTTTTAATTAATGTGGATAGTTGATTTGTCATTTTATTACATAATAGTAGTATATAATAATTCAAAAAAAATGTGTGACAGCTTCTTGTAATAAAGAAAATATTATATGCAATGTACATATGATTATTCTCACCATTGGAGCCATTCTCTGAGTGTTGGTTCACTGGGGCTTGGAGCGTCAGGATCAACCATAACCTAATCGTGGGTCAAATTTATATAATAAGGGTGGTTAAATAGAGGCCAAATTATATTAATTAAATGTAAAGAATACTACTATGAATTTATAATTTGAGTCATTATTGCATGCATTTAGATATAATTAAATGGTAAACATCTTACAAGTGTGTAGTAATGGTTTGGAGTGCCGATGATGCGGACTTTAGGGCTTTCAGCAGTGGACGACGGCTGCACTTTACTCCCATTGATGTTTATCCTCTTCGCGCCGTAGCGCACGGCCAGCTCCGCCGAGGGAACGAAGATATCGAGCACGTCTCCGACGACTCTGCCCACCACCAGCGGATCCACCGGCGCCCTACGCATTTGGTCTCCGGTAAGTTAAATCGACCCACAAGGGTGTAAAGTTTAATTCGTTGGCTTTAAGTTGATGGAGTGGAAAGATACAAGGGAAGACACGTTGTGGGAATTGTGGCGATGGTGGACTACGTGGAGACATGGTTTGGACAAGTGTTGAGAGAGACCCATTACACTCCACTGGTAGTTACACTATCAACAGAATCTACTGTTTCTCTAAACATTATGTCAATTTACTTTAAAATGTATTTGTCCAATACAATGTGGTTCAATTGAAGTTCAGAAGTCATAAAACATGGACCCCAAATTCTTAAATATTACTCCCTCCTCTCATAGAATGTGTACTTTTGACCATAGTTATTAAAAAGAGTTGAAAATTTTATATAACGTTGTATAAAGGGATCTCACAAGTGTTTGTAACAATTTATTATTTTTGGAAAGATGACACATTAATGGGACAACCCGAAATAGAATAGGAGACACATTCTATTAGACAATCCAAATTGGAATAAGAGGATGGAGTATATATTTTAAAAATACAAAAACTTGGTTGAGATCAAACTCATCTAAGATCGGAAGTTTTGGAACCAGATATTTACTATGAGTGGATTAATGGGATTAGGGGTGTTACGGTACGGCATACCGTCCAAATTTTCTCATACCACATACCGTGCCGAAAACGTGCGGTATGAGAAATTGCATACCGTTACCGTACCGGTCATTGCGGTATACCGTTGATCGATATGTCGTAAGTGCGGTATGAGCAAATATTCATACCGTTGCCATACCGGCCGTGCGGTATGCCTTACCGCATATCGGTATACCGAAAGCAACGGTATACCGAAAGAACACCAGTATATCGAAGCATAAAGTATACTGGAAAAAAAATCTGTTAAAAATAAGAATATAACGATGAACAAATGCAGAAAACATACAATTTCCGTCCAACAAACTACTATTAAATATACTACCATTATTTATTTCGTAGTAGACTTTTTGTATTTCGTTTTCGACACAAAAATTAGAAAGTAATTTCAATTGATCATTTCATAGAAAAGTATATATTATATCATAGTTTTAAAATAATATCATGAAATACTTTATAATATAATTATACCTTTAAAAAATAAAATATGAATTCTTTATGAAACATAGAAGTAGTGATCTCTTCTTTTGAAAAACGAACTCATTTTTCGGAAAACATGAAGAGGTCATATTTTCTTTTTTCTTTACTTATATATCTATATTATTATATTTCAAAGTTCTTCATGATATTTTCAATTCCTCCTTCGTAGTAGACTTTTTGTTTCCCGTTTTCAACACAAAAATTAAAAAGTAATTTCAATTGATCATTTCATACAAAAGTACATATTATATCATAGTATTATAATAATATCTTGAAATACTTTATAATATAACTATACCTTTAAAAAATAAAATATGAACTCTTTATGAAACATGGAAGTAGAGATCTCTTCTTTTGAAAAACGAACTCATTTTTCGGAAAATATAAAAAGGTCATATTTTCTTTTTTCTTTAATTATATATCTATATTATTATATTTCAAAGTTGTTCATGATATTTTCAATTCCTCCTTCGTAGTAGACTTTTTGTGTCCCGTTTTTGACACAAAAATTAAAAAGTAATTTCAATTGATCATTTCATACAAAAGTATATATTATATCATGAAATACTTTATGAACTCTTTATAATTTTCGTAATGACTAATGTAAGTAAAGTACCACTTTTTAATGTATCTAAATTCTAAAATATTAAATTTGCATTTAAAAGATACTATATTACAAGATATATACGGTATATTTTCGGGTATGCAGTATATACCGTGATCGGTATAGATCGACATTCGGTATCATTTCGGTATGCGGTATATACCGTGATCGGTATATTTTGGTAAACGGTATGTGTCGGAACATCGGTACATACCGGTGGTTCGATTTCAAACGGTATCTATCGGTATACGGTATGCACCGTTACTTTCGGTATGTACCGTATCCACGGTATGCTACGGTATACCGCGGTATAGGAAAACCCATACCTTTACCGTACCAAAAAACTTCGGTACGGTATCATACCGTACCGAAAATCTCGGTATACCAAAAATTTCGGTATTTCGATATATTTTCGATACGGTATGGGCGGTATACCGATTTTTCGGTATTTTTTAACACCCCTAAATGGGATAACGAAACGAATCTGTATATTTGATCAATATATTTGGACAAGATCCTATCTAACCTTCGAGGTAGATCTCACTCAATACCAACTTTTGAATAATTAAAGCTTAGTAAATTGCTAAGTAGGTAAAAAAAATGTTAAGTAGGTGTCGAAAAGAAAGGGGGCGCTAATAATGGGACTGAGGGAGTATACAAGTGGAATAATTTGTAGTAGTTTTTTTTTTCGTTTCAATTTTTTTTAGGAAATCCAGAATTCTATAAGAAAAAAATAATATCAATAAATCCACTTAATTTTAGATTTATGGGCCCAAGAGTAGACCATTGATCAAGATCGCGGCACCTAAAAGAGGCCCATTCCAAATAGAGAGTTTGGGCCCATAACGTGCAAGTTCTGAAGCCATAATTGGGAAGCACGAATGCACGATATCTTTTATTAGCACGACCATATATTGTTTAAATGTTTCCTTGTTTGTTATATTTAAGCATCTAACTTATGTTATGATTCTTCCCTCCAAGTAGAAATAAATGTTCGTGTTTCATGATATAATAATGAAATAAAAACTAATGTAACAATTTAACAATTGAACATAAAACAGCTAAAGAGGCCCGCGTTAAGTTGAGAAATCATATACAGTGACATTAATAAGCAGATCAGCTAGGGTCATAATATTGAAGATAAGAAAGTTGAATATTCATCTTGCTTCTCTTGATTACTACTAGTCTTTTATATGTTGTATATAGATTTAAAAAAAATTATATGGGTATTATCTAGATTTAATAAAAAAATAATAATAAGAGGTCGTCTTCGTAATGATAACGTTTGTCTTTAAACTAACAATCAATTCGAAAATGCTTGATTTATAGAGTAGACAGACATTAAAGTTAATTGACTTTTACAAAAAATTTAAGCATGTATATATGCTATCACAGTCATATAGTGAAAGGTGAAGTTTCGTCGTCATCGACTTATATTTGAGGTGCTGCTGAGTATTATACTTTCATATTAAATCTTCAGTGAAGATCTTTTATTCCATAATTGAAGTCCTACTGTATGGTCCACTAATCAGGTAGTGTCATATATATTTTAATCCAAGCAAATTTTACTTTAATAATATTGCTATCTAATTTAATAATAAAAAGAAATCTCATAAATAAATATGCATGGTATCACTTGATTGATGAAACATATAGTATGACTTCAACTATAAGATATAAGATCCTTAACTGAGTTCCGAAGTACTCCCTCCATCACAATTATCTTGTCCGATTTTCTATTTTTGGTCGGTTCAAATATATTGTCCAGTTTCATTTTTAGCAAATTATTACACATACCATTTTTGTGGTATCCACGACTTTACAGTACTCTACACACAACTAATAACTCTTCTTAATATCAAAATGGACAAAATAATTGGGACGGATTGAAGTATATTACATGAATTTGTACTGTTTTGATAAATGTTTATAGATAAAATAAAGTGTATATATATTCTTGGAACAGCAATCAGAAACTTGTAAGAATTGCTCTGGACAATCTTCTTGATTAGGTCTTAACGTGCAATTATTCATAAACCTCAGATTCAAACCCACTTAAGACCAAAATAGAATTGTTAAAACTTTCTGTCTTGCCAAACTTAAACCCCCCAGTCTGAAAAAGGGCAACCACCAACAACTCGTATAGGCTTAAGCCAGCAGTGATTAATCAGGCTGCAATTAATCAATCACTCTCGCCTCGAAATCAACATCTTAGAGAAATTATTACCAAAGGTCAACCTAAAAAAGTACAAAAATTATTTAAGAGAAAGTTAAGTACTAATTCAAAATGTTTAGTGCTTTTTTTCTCTGGGCGGTGAAGACAGATGGTGAGAGGTTTTTGGACGCTGCAATGGATCAAGCAGCGACTTTTAGTTTTGGGATTGGTCGGCTAATTGCATGCATTATCATTGCATTCTACGGCCCAGAGTTTTTCGACGCGTTAATCATGTTTATTACTTGTGACGTCATTTACTAATATTTACTACCCTTACACTCTCAGTGATCATCCGAAATGAATTATTAGAAGGTGCATTAATTCTAGAAGACTAGAACCCTTATACCAAATGAAGAATCAATTGATTCTACATAAGGATGATAGACAACATACATGACGATGATGATGAGAATTTCACTCATGTGTAGATGCAAATTAAAGTAAATTACATTAGATTAATCATATATGCACTGTTAACTCGATCGATAGATAAGTATACTATTTTAAAGAATAAAGTTCTTACAGGCTTATTATCTATCGTATACGCATATTCTTCCATATTATCGGGATCTTTGATCATAATTTTCAGTATGAATACTGTGATGAAACTTAAAACGCCGATTTGCTTGCTGAGACCTAATTCTATTTTCATATATTTCTCGAAAGATGTTCTTACGAAGTTTTGTAATAGCATCTAGAACGGCTTTAGGTTTAAGGGGACAATCCGACAAATAGCTATCCACATAAATTAGTTTATCAACTCTCTGAACAAATACTATAAGAATTGATACTGAACATCCTCCTGTAATTATACAGGCTCTCATAGCAATAAATAATTAGGAACTATATAGCACTCCAAAATTAGCAACTTTATGAGAGAAAAAATAATTCAAATTACATATGACGTATTTATGACGAGTAAATGACGGTCACGGGAAACTTTCAAAGGTGAATTATGATGCTGAAAAGGCTAAATATGGCCATACTCCACAAACCTTAAAGGATTAAAAACAGGATCCAAATTAGTAGCCGGGGCAGCCAGCGACCCGTCGGAAGTGGGATCCAACGGTCACCATAGTTGGCACCACGTGTCCCCGCGCTGTCGTCACCGGGGTTTGACTAACGGCTCATTAATTGCGCGGGAGGACAAAAAAGAAGCGAAATTGCACAAGAGCCACGCCATGATTTTAACAAAAGCCTTTTGCCAATGGTCCCCCCCACCCTCACTCCCTTAGCATCTAACACGTGTCGAGTTAATTTAGTCAAACCCACTGCTTAAGCACACTGCCCATGCACATTGTTTACAATAATACTACCGTAATTACTTAATTATTACGTAAATAGTGATGATCATGTGATAAAGGTGGCGCCACCACGCGTCAGCTTCTCCGGCAACTGTCGGCGGCTGGGCTACCGCCGCCGCAACTCCTCTGTCGGGAAGGATGAAACCACAATATTGCTGCTAAATCTCTTTCAATTTTTTTTTTTGATGAAGTTTAGGATTAATTTAAGTAGTCCGAGTGGAAAATTATCGATCCAGTTTTCCCGTTTAAGCAAGTTATCTAGACATTGATGCGAATCAACAAATAAAAGATACGATATTGCTGAAAATAACGAGATGCAAATAATAATTAATGTTATCAAGAAAGGTGCAGATCTAATAATATGAGATGACTTTGGTTTCCCTCTTGGTAGACGAATAAAATTATACTTTTTGCTACAAAATCTACTTTATTAATGCAAACCCAGCTCGTGTTCTTGGTGAGGTGTACAATATTAATAGTAATTAATCATAATTGTAGACAGAAAGTCTTCTATGTGATTGTGACTCCTTTCCTTATATAATCAATTTCAAATTTTAATTTCATGCATTATAATACTTATTCTTCTTAGAAGCATTATTATTTTCTTTTCTTTATTTTATAATGAAGGAAATCCGCATTTCTATTCAAACCGCACATACTACTCTCCATCTCATTAGTACTGTTATGTAAGTTTTAGCATGGAGTTTAAAATTTTGATTTTTGTACGTAAGTGATGCGGATCCACATGACTTTTTATGATTTGTAGTGTAATCTTATTTAATTTTCGAGAAATATGACAATATTATCGGGAAGGCTCAATTAGAAACGCATAACATTATTAATGAGGCGGAGAGAGTATGATGTTCTTGTAAACCATATCATTCGTCTAAGAGAAAATATATAATTGAAAAAGCTAACACATTAATTTTTACAAGAAACATTTAGCACGAAAATTAAACAAAATAAAGAAAGAACAACATCCGCAACACTTAGCTCGGATGATAAAAGATTTAGATGTAATCGGCAATGTCCAAAATATCTGCCGGAATCTCAAACTTCAACATACTACTGCAGTAACTCTCCCTTTCATCCTCAGTACTGCAGCTCCTCATGTTGTTGTGACTCGAACCGGAGTTAAACGGAGTCGGGCTCGACGAGGGCGTCGACATATTCGACAAAACGGATTGGAAGCTGTAGTTGTTGTTAGTGTTAGATTGAAAGGTCGAAGTCTCCGAAGATTGACCCGGATCTACCACGGATTGATCCGACCCGTAATACCCGCAGTTTGCCGCCGCCGGTCCATAATCTTCCGTTACAGCAGAGAAAACCGAACCGTCATTCTGTTGCCACTCATTTACCTGGCCGAACCGGTCTACGGTGTCGTATTGCATTAGCTGATTAGCTTGACCGTGAGTTTTCAGAATTTGAACCGGCAGAGATGGGAGCTGGGTATTATTGGTAATAATATTTAGGTTGTCGTTTTGCATGGGAAAACCCTGACTTCGACGATCCGAGGATAGTAAGGAAGTCGCCAACCTTACTAAATCCGGATTCATTAACGGCTGCATCAATCTGGAGAAGTTGATGTGGGATGACGGGTATCCGTACAGAGATGAGTTTAGTATGGAGAGGTCGAGCCGGGCGGTGTGAGTCACCGGGTCGATCCCCATTCGGAGCAACCGTTTTCTGATGTGTGTGTTCCAGTAGTTCTTGATCTCGTTGTCCGTTCTTCCCGGGAGTCGCGTAGCAATCGCCGACCACCTATTTTCATAAGGCCAAATCAAAACTTTTCTTCTTCTAGAAGAATCGAGCATTTTTTTTAATATGTATGTAATGAAACCTTACTTGTTGCCGAGGATGCTGTGGAGTTGAATTATGGTCTCTTCTTCTTCGAAGGTAAATCTTCCTCTCTTGATATCCGGGCGCAGGTAGTTAGTCCAACGAAGTCTGCAACTCTTTCCGCATCTTTGCAAACCTAATATAACGAGGTTTGAGTTAGAGAGTAAAAAAGGATTTTTGAGTATTTACTGTGAGAGTTTTACTAATTACCAGCATTCTCGGGTAGAGTTCTCCAGTTGCCGTAGCCCTTTTTCTTAATGTAATCGATGAGTTTCTGATCTTCTTCTGGAGTCCAAGGCCCTCTTTTCAGTCCAGTTTTTTCACAGCAAGGAGCTCTTCCCATTGTGATTACTGGCTCCCTTTTCTTGTATTCGAAGTTGTAGAGAGAGAGAGATGGGAAGAGAGAGGGAGGTTATTTTATATGTATGTCCCTAACACAAAAAGAGGTTCGGCATAATGCGTGTATTTATAGTTGGAAAGGTTTAGGGGAGAGAGAGCGGACAAATTGAAGTCAAAAGGATTCGGCACGATGGTACCGTCCCTGTTAATAACACAGTCGACGTGTCCCACTCTTAATTGAGAAATTCATCAAATCAATCATATGGTAAAAATTAAAAGATTTAGTACTACTTCTCATATCTCAATTACGTAATATTAACGTATAGTAGCTACTTAACTATTTGTCTAACACATGTCCGTTTCTCATTTCAAACTTGAACTTTTATATGTAGTAAATTCAAATTTTATTTGGTATTTTACCATCCGTTCACACTCTATATGCAGTCGCAAAATTAATAATGGCTTAAAAGTGATTACTATAAATTGATAACTTCATCCAAGGCCCTACAGGCTACATACTATAAATATCTTTAAAAACTTTTGTGATTAATTTATCTCGAACTGGAGAACACAAAAGTCAGATAAATTAATAGCAGTTAAATCAATGTAAATTTCGTAACTCTATGACTCTATCAGTATCTTAACTTTATCGAATTATTTGTAATATTTTGACCGCAAAGTTTATTAGTGTACAGTTAAACCTCACAAAATTTTGGAATTGAAAAAAAAAATCATTTACTGAAATTATTATTTTATCAAATATTATTTTAATATAATAACCCTAGTCCAAAAAAAATATTATTTAAATAAAATTATTACTCATTCGGATAGGAATATTAATTTATCGACTGTAATAAAAATAATTCAAGACTTCACATCAAATACTAGTATCATTTTCCGGCGGGGTGGCTCCTCGCTTTCTGGATTCACATTAGCTGTCTTCAACACACAAAAGGAAAAGGAAAGGGCCACGTAACCCCACACCAAATATATATAAATTCGTGTTCTGCTAATCGAGAGAGGATCTTTTCATCCCTTTTTTTTCCCCCCCCCCCCCCCCTCTTCCCCCCCCCCCTAACCCCCCATACCCCCTACCTTATTCCCACCTTATTGGTGGGACACCCAATGGGACACCCATTGAGTTAGAGGATCTTCTCCTGCATGGCTTGAAATTCAAGCCAGCTTCATCAAGCCATAATTTAGCTTCTTATATGGAAAAGACTATCTGCACACCGTGGAGACGCAATTGGATTTCTTTTTGGGGGGGCATTTTTGACCTAAGAAAAGAAGCACAATTATAGTTTTGAATTAATATTTAGATTTCGGAGTTGAAATTATAGGTGGTCCCCTCTTTATGGTTGGTTACATTTTATCTATAATGAAAGCGTCGATGACTTGAAGTAACATTAAATTTGATAGCTACAATAATTTAGTTCTGCGCTTGCCGAAATATAGGCTCATTTAAAGTATTCATACAAATAAATTAGCTTCATCATTATTTAAAAAAAAATTAATACATACTTTTAAGTAGTGACTGTGAATTTCTCTCGTTGTAACATCATTCTTAATTTTATTTCAGTTTTAGTTATTACACAGGTACCATAACAAAAACAAAGAAACTAGAAACATTTCAAAAAGTTAAATACTAAAGAAAACTTAAAAATACATATATATAAATAAATAAATGGGCCCTGCATTAATTTGTTTCATATGCCTATGTATGTATCTAATTTCTACATGCCACACGTAGTAATTAATTTATGGCCACTAGCTCGTGATTAGATACTATTAAATTAACATACTTTTGGATAAAGTAAAAGGCAAGGCGACAATATGACCATATACGTGGCTAGCTTCAAATAGTAATAGTGGGGACCAAATTCAACTTTCAAAGAAATATGAATATTAATTAATTTATTATACGATTAGGGAGCTACTAGATTAGGACACGCGTATGCATGCTACTGAGATTACAACCAATCAGGCGCTAATCTTACAACTTTCTTAATCCGTTATTGTCCAAAAATCAAGATTTTAGATTCAGGTCAAACATTATTAACTATTCATTGTCTGACCAATCATGCCAGCTGATTCAAGCCTATATATCCTTTCATTTATTCTCCTATTTATATTGATTTTGTATATTTAATTTAACCCTTAACGTTTTACTATATACTCATAAGAGCGGGATGTAAAGTTAGTGGATAAGTTTTATAGTTAGTTTTATAAAAGTATGATTTTCTAGCTTCACCAACTCAAAAAATAAGATGGTAATAGTATTTTTCGACAATCCATTATAAAAAATTGTTACAAACTTATATTTTTATAAAAGTACATACGATAAATCCGCTCTTATAAAAATATTTATTTATAACCACTTTTATAGTGGACTGTTGAGATAATGGATTATAAAAAAAACTCTTTAAAATAGAAAATAAGAAACTATTTGCATCCTTCATCTTATCTTATTGGATGGTTTGGATTGAATGTAATGTGAATATTCCTTATATATTTTATGCATTATGAAAAAAGTGTAAAGTTATAATATTTATATATAAAAAATTAAAAATATGCGTAAAATATATAACTGGCGAAAACGCTGCAGGCGCAAAGCGTGGTAGGGAGGAGCATAGCATAGGGAGGAAAGGGAGACCGGACGGTGGAAGAGCCAAGGGAGGCTGGGGTTGCCGGTAGTCGGAATATGAGTGAGTAGCCAGTTTCTTCATTCCCTCTATTGTTATGAGGGGAAGTAAGAGAGCTATCTTTTCTCTATATATATGAGTTTTCTTCTTTAGAATTGGGTCTTAAGGAACTGAGTTCATGAGGGTAGATTACTCCGGAAACAAAACACTTAGAATATCACGAAAGGAGTATACATACTTATCATCTTCATATATAATTCAGCCTTCCTACCGAATTCATACTCAAGCTGTTGATTATCATTAATTAAGTCTACTATTATCACTAATCTTAGGGTGAGAAAAACTAAAAAAATTCAAAAAAGTGACTAATTAAACTTTGATACTTTAATATATATAACTGCTAAAAAACTTACTCATCAAGGTGAGTAGTTTTGTATTTCACTCTTTATTTAATTAGTTTCCAAAAATAAGGTTCTTACGCTCCAAAGTTGACCGTCAGACAGCATATAATTTGGGTGGATTATCTGTTAAGAGCAATGCTGTCCCGTATGTTGCAAGCTGTTCTTCGTTAATTTGATTATATTATCTTCTTTTAGATATATGAAAATCATAGGAATTTGTGGCTATTGTGCCAGGTTTACTATTCTCAGCAATTTCATGCATATTATATTTAAATTCTTGCGTACTGTTCCCTAAAAGTTGTAAATTCATATTTTTTGTTATTATAAAAAAATATGAGGCTTGTTTAGTTTGATGTTTGCAACCATGCAAGTCATTGGGTGAATAATACTATAATGAGAAGGTGGAACACCTGGCTTCGAGATTACAATTTAAATGGACTATATATTGTATATAGTCTTCATTTATAGTAATTAATAAATATGGGGCATTTGGAAATGGTGAAGAAATTAATGTTGCTGCTGTCCGAACCAATCATCGTCCTTGGTCGCTTAGTTTATATTATCTTGACGTGTTTGCACATAATTGGCTTTACCCATCGTCATCTAGCTATGGATCATTGTGAAATTTGCAATATATGGTACGATATGTGTATTGAGAAAACTCCGAATACTGAAGCTCGATGCCTGTAGGTGGAATTTTCTTCTCTTTCTCAAATTTCAACTTGAAATGAAATGAGGTGCAAGGACAGTATAGTCTATTCAGAAAATATTTAGTTAATTTAAAAATGAGACTTTGAAGTGTAAAATGGAAGCTATATTTGGAGTTATTAAGCATATAATGAATGAGCCTATCGTCGTCTAATAATTCTTTGGGCCTCCCTCCGATGTGGGATTTCTATTTCCCCGCCTATCATCGGCCTATTATTGTTTGGGCTTCAGAAGTTCGGATGTATGTCCCATTATGTCACTATCCAAAATGGAAATAAGTTATACATTCACCCAATAAATTCTATACCCACCACTTTTTTATTTTACACGCAATACTTAATTTCTCTTTCTAAAGTGTACATGAATAATAGGAATGCGGGAGTTTTTTTATCTATAACAAAAAAAAAAAAAGGATGGTATAAAACATTATGATAGTCTTCAAACTAATTTAAAATTGTTGATAATTACTCATTCCGTCCCACTAATAACATCTTTTTTTAAAAGAAGCGTATGTAAAATCCTGTGGCCCCAGTAGAAGACAAAGTCCTCCAAGACGAAGTAGAATAAAATTTGAGTTGAGATTACTTAAAAACATTATGATATGCTTAATTGGACGAGACTGAGGCTTTAAAACTCATAAAGAAGCGTGTGCGAATTCAATTACACAAAACTCTGGAAATAAGACACAATACATTATAAAACAAACTCGAATAATATGGATTTTTCTCTCACTAGGCCTATTGCAACATATGAAAAGCAAACATCATTAAAAACCAAAACCTCCCCTTTTCAAGCCGCATCAATATACTACAAATATAACGATTATGAATTATATATTCACAAAACGCCCCTTAATCTGGAGGTGTAAAAATGGACTCTGGTGCTTGTTGGAGTTAATTGTTGTCTCGATTTGGTAGGATAAAATGCAGTGTGATGAAAATGGGGACAAAATGACTACTGATGCCGCAGTTAGCTAGTTAGGCCTAGTATAAATTAGTAATATATTCCATGCTGATTTTAATTTAATACCGAATCTGATTGTGTACTTAATTATGTGAATTTATTATTACATAAGATCCTTTGATTATTTCGTCCTATTTCCTAAAATGACAATAATTAACTATTAAACTTAAAATGAAGTGAGTCCCTCCTTACTTACTACTCGCACCCACATTTTTATACTCTTTCCTCAAATTATTTCTCTCACACGATTCCGTTCCGCTCCGAACTCATAAAATTTTGATTTTTATCTTTTTTTTTAAATCTTATTTATAATATATAATTTTTTTATTTAATTCAATAATTTTATTTAATCTCTTATTGGTAGAGCTACCTTAATCTAATATCACTGTGTGGTATATTATATATTGAGAGAGAGAGATGCAAACTAGAATGGATTGGAGCAAAAAGCTAAAAAAAACTGTTGTTTCAGGTGAAAATATGACATTGTGTTTAAATTTTTTTTTTATGACGAAGGTAACCTGCAACCGTTATCGATTAGGTTCAATGTTTACATATATATAATTAATAATACCAAATAAATCTACACACAAAAATGAATAAATGATATTTCATTAATCGATATCTCAAATAACGGCTATGATAATTACGATCTCGCTTGTAACACGAAAAAAATTAATTGCAATGATATTGTAAAATTCTTCAAATAGTAGAATACAATTACAAATCTTGCATTTGATGCTCTAAACCTAACAGATATTAAGACTATAACTATTTTTGACAGATTGAACCTAATAATTTTGATGAAATTTGAATTTATCATATTTAATCGAGCACTGATCCATCATCTACAAAATTACGATATTACTTTCATATATAACATGAATTTAGACATAAAAATTGCTCTTTATATTCATATAAGACGACCAGATCCTAATGGCTAATAGTCTGATATAGTGTTACAGTTGAGTATTCATTAAGCTGTTATAAACTACTAGTATGAAAATGAAAAGAAAATAAAGAATTGAATCTTTCACCTCCCGGTCGTTTTCAAACACTACAAAATTTTCGCTAATTACCGACGGATTTACCGACGGACAAAACACGGGGCGGCATTTACCAACGGATTACCGACGGAAATTCAAAATTTAAGTGTACCGACGGAATTTTCCGTCGCTAAATACCGACGGAAAATTCCGTCGCTATTTCATCTGTTACCGACGGATTACCGACAGAATTTTCCGTCGGTATTTAGCGACGGAAAATTACGTCGGTAATCCGTCGGTACACTTAAAAATTCTGCATCCCACATCGAATTTTTTACAAACTTTTTCCACCTTTATATATCAAACTACTTCCTAAGCTATTAAGAATCTTGCTATACATGTGCGCATGCGCACGCACAGGCCTCCACCACCGGCCACCGTCACCGTCCGATCTCCGCCGACCAGTGTCCACCTGATCGCCGCCGACTACCAACTCCGATAGCCGGCGGGTCAATTGTCGGCTTAATTTCAAAAAATTAGTCGACAAGTGTACCGACGGAATTTTCCGTCGGTAAATACCGAGGGACCTCAATTCCGTCGGTAAAATTTACCGACAAGCTCTATAACAACGGATTATTTTCCGTCGATAAATCGTTTTTCGACGGATTTTTTAATGTTTACCGACGGATTTTTCCGTCGGTAAAAGACAGATTTTTTGTAGTGAAAATTAATTGTTATTAGTGGATTTGAATAGATGAGTTTTCAATTAACAAAGTCTTAAAAAGATGCAATTTTGTGGACGATGTTTATGCTGCAAACTATCATATCCGCTATTTGTGGCTCACTTTTTCAATTAAGAGGTTTGTATTCAACTACCAAAAGTCAAATAATATTCACTACATAACAACATAACATTGCTTGTTTTTTGCTTTATTTTTAACTACCAACTTTTAATAGAAAATAGCCGTCTTAGCTCAGCTGGCAGAGCGCGTGGCTTTTAACCACGTGGTCGTGGGTTCGATTCCCACAGACGGCGTAATCTTTTTTGTTCAATCATCTTTTCCCTACAAAAATGGTTTTGTACTAAAAAATTCCTTTTAAAAAACGAAAATAAATCTTCAATTAATTTTTTTTAAAAGAAGAGATTATTAACATAGCGATTTGTTCACTATTCGCCTATCTAAGGAAGGTCGTAGGACTTAGGAATTGGCACTTTGTGTTTAATCCAATTTTAAAGCGTATTTTAAAAAATATATATTAATTCACATTTAAAGATACTAGTATTGAAACTGATTTTCTAATGTCTTATTCTTTTCAGAATATCCTCACAACAATTTCAATTCACTAGTACACACTCAACCCAACATTTACCCATAATATACATTTTCAAACTGCTAAACCAAGCTACATCACTTCATCTCTCTTAACACAGACCATGGTAATAAAATCTGAAACTGCATTCCTCGTAAAACATCATTGCATGTACAGATTAGTCAACATGCTACTACACAAATGATGTTAAACCTAACACCATAAACAAGTCCCAATTTGAGTCCAAATCTCCATCTTCAATGGGATTTACCTAGTACGCACCTGATGCTTCGATTGTGTGCACAACCACTTCCATGTTTGATTTACCTTCCAACCCCCAAGAATACAGAACTAATCAGTAAGCATAACACTTACACTATTACAGAAGGAACTAGAAAATTCTTTAATAAGGAGAAAAAAAAAAGCAAAGAAAACTAACCAAAAATGTTCCGCCTTGACTATCAAAGTGTAACAACAAATGTTGGGGCATCTTCTCTTGGCCCTACAACAGAACGGTACACATAAATCTTGTCATCTTCATCACTTCCATCATCTCTTATCACTTCCACATTCAATCTCGGCACCTCCTTTGCAAGCCGTCTGCAGCCCTCCGTAGTCACACGACACGACGACATCCACAAGAACCGCATCTTCTCATACTTCTCCCTCCCACACAACAACGCACCATCCCCAAAAGGGCAGTCTCTAATCTCAAGCTTCCTCAGCTTCGGACATCCCTCCAGCAAACACTGCATCCCCCAATCACTACTCCCGGCAAATGCCACGGACAGCGTCTCGAGATTCTTCGCGTACTTCCCGATATATTCAAACATGCGATCGGTTAAATGGCCGGAGACCGAGAGCCTCTTGAGTTTGGTGCAGGTTTTAACCACGGCGCCGAAGGCCTCATCCATGGGCTCGTTCGTGATGGAGTCCGGTTGTCCCAGCGTCATAATGCAGAGACGAAAGTGGGTGAAATTAGGGCAGTTTTTCACTATGGTTATAACAGCTGCATTAGTCATCCTCCTGCAGAAGTAGAGTACATAGTGGAGTTTCGGGCATCCGCGTGACACCGCTAAGAAACCTGATTCGGTCACACCTTCACGGTGGTGTCGGTCATACGGATCAGCTGGGTAGACTCGTAGTTCTTCGAGTAAGGGGCAGCTCGATCCCACAGCCTCGAGCCCCTTGTCTTCAACTGTATCTATAACCTACATATGGAAAAGGAACAACTTTCAGACATAGAAAGGCCCGTTTGGGAGAGCTTATTATGAAAAATAAGTGCTTATACGAAATAACTTATTCTAAAAAATAAGTTGTTTTTAGCTTATTTTCCATAAGCTAATAGTAATAACTTACAAAAATAAGCCAAAAATAAGCTGATAGTGTTTTCTTACTTTATGATCAAGTTTTCTTACCCAAAGGCATCTGAGATTAGGGCAGTGAGCAAGAAGCTTAGCAAATTCACCACTTTGAAGAGGGGCATCGCTCAAGTTCAAGAAAGTGAGACCGGCACAAGCTCCGTAAAGAAGGGGGAGGTAAAGGGAAGTGGCTTCCCACAAACCTGAAAGGACTTGGAGGTTTTTGCAATTACTAAATGCAGTTTCAATATCTTCATACTGGCGATGCGTGAGCTCCTGCAAGAAGGAGCCAACGCCAAGGCCGGTTAAGTTAGGGGCGTGCACAAGCAACCGTTGCAATTGGTCCAAGGTGATGCTCTCATTGACCTTGAGAACCCTTAATGATTTGCAGCGACTAACGAGTCTCTCTAGGTCGTCGAAACTGACCTCGCCGTTGAGACTAGAAAAGTTTAGTGTTTCGAGTGAGGTGAAATTTTCTGGGAAGCAACTCAACCAACCTCCACCAACATCCTCTGTTATACTGTCCTGTATGTTGAGCTCAGTCAAGTTCCTAGAAGCAGAGAGACGGAATTAAATTATCTCCTAAATAAAACTCAAACTCGAATACATTTAAATACCCCCATCAGCTGAGAAGTAAAGAGATCATAAAAATTATAAAAGATACTACGACGCCCAAAGTAGCACAAAAGCGGATACAAAATACTAATATGATACAGATACCGAAAAAAGAATAAAAAACATTTTAAAAAAAGTCTAGATATTAATACGTCAAAGAAACGTTTTCTATAGAAATGAATAGAAGGATGTAGATGCTTAATGTAGACTATAAAATATATTAATATTAATTGTCAATTACTAAGAGCTGGTTAGGTTGACAGACATTTATATAACATATATCTTCTACTTGTGCTCTGTAACCAACCGTATTTGAATAGCCAATTTTTCTGAAATTATATAAATAAATAAATAAATGTTTTAAATATGTTTTCTAGTTTAAATTGAAATATGTTCGAAGATTTTTACGTGATAGATATTTTACGGTTATTAATTTTTGATAGCTCGCATAAGTATTACAGGAGCAAATGGAGGAAGACCGGGTAGAGTATTATCTTCCAAGTTTACACAAACACTTCAAACATATTTACTAACGTAATTCAAACTTCATTAGCAAATTCATTTGTGTTAGTTTCTTTAGTAGGAAGACTTTGCATATTAGATTTTTTATTGACACCTAAACTTCAGGATTGGCACTGTTGTTCCACGTCTTGATGCTTTTTTATAGAAACATTTCTATGTCACACGCACAATTATTAAAGAGAGTTGAAAGTTGTGTGTAGTTGTGTAAAGTAAAGTAGTATAAATAAAGTGTTTGTAATAATTTACCATTTATGAAACAGGACATATTCTATAGGACACCCAATAACGAAAGTAAGACACATTAAAACACATGGAAAGAGTGAGTACTAAGGCCCCGTTTGGTTGGCCCGGAGGAATGGAATCATGAATCATTTTAAAGGAATGATTTCATTCCTCGTGTTTGGAGAACAAAAACCAGTAGAGGTATGATTCCTCATACCCCTCTCTAACCCCTCCAAATAACACTTTCCCATTCCTCCTCATTTGGGCATTTTTAAAACTGATTCCTTTACTTTTTCTCGGTCCATCATCTCTCTTTATCACAGCGCTTTTTTTTCCCTTCTCATTTTCGTCTCTTTCACGCTCTCTCTCTTCACAGTGCGGTTCGTCTCTCGTTTTCCTCTCTTCACGCTCGATCCTCTCTCTCTCTTCACAACCCCTCCAAAGTGAAGGTTCGATTCAATTATAGATTGAAGAGGAGAAGGTACAGTGCTTTGGATCTGGTACTTTCGATTCGAGCGAAAGGGAAGGTACAATGCTTTGGATCTGGTTTCTATTTCTTTGTTTCTCTGTGGCGGACGGATGCTTCTTTCTCTGTTTCTCTGTGGGTATATGGGTGGGGGACGGATGCTTCTGGAGTTGCTGACTATTGGGAGAATTATTAACTGTCCATTAACTTTGAGTATATGGGTGGGGGACGGATGCTTCTGGAGTTGCTGACTATATGGTTTAATTTGAAGTTTGGAGGTGGGTTTAGCTTGCAATTGAAGTTTGAGATATATGGTTTAATTTGAAGTTTGACTATATGCTTCTCGCCGCCTTCTCTGTGGTTTAGATGACTATTTATCAGAATGGCTATGAAAGATGCTCTGTTAATAACATATTCGTGCTTATTATCCCTGCATAGATGACTATTTATTAGAATGGTAATCCCTGCTCTTTTAATAATTTTGAGAATGGTAATCCCTGCTCTATTTTATAGTGCACTGTTCAGTACAAATTGAATAGGTGTATGGGAAAATTTGTGTTTCTGTATTCTGTTTCTGTATCTGTATTCTGTTTATGTATTGTGTTTCTGTATTGTGTTTCGGTATTGTAGAAACTCAAGGTATTATGTTTCTGTATTCTGTTTATGGTAGAAGTTGGTAGAAACTCAAGGTATTCTGTTTCCAGTTTGCGCTAGGATTATTAATTGTATATATCTACTCTATTTAGATGGATTCACAAAGTGGGAGAGGAAAAAACAAACGTTTTTGGAGAAAGGATGAAGAAGAAACTTTACTTAATTGTCTAATGGAACTAAGATCGGTACTTTCGAGTTGACGGTACTTCAACGAATAATGAAGTTGAACAGGATCGGCGTCCTAGCAAGAAACAAAAGACACAATTCAATTCAAGTGGGAAAGGGAAATCAAGGATAGGATCAAGCACACACTCGGAGGAGCTCGATCATCTTAACCGCATGACTTCTGATTTTGCAGGTTTTATGAACCGCATTAGTGGTCATCTTGGAAGCATGGCAGCAACCATGAATAACAACTACGAACTTGAGCTTAAGGCAGCTGACGAAGTGCGAGCTTCTCGACGGGGTTTGGCGAAGGAGATGGATACTATTCCCGAATTGACTAAAGCTCAAGGATTTAGAGCAACAAATTTGATCGGAGAAAGACCAAGTATGATGAATATTTTCTATTCCCTTGATTCGGTCGAGTCAAAGAAGCTTCTCAAGTTTGATTAGATTATGTCAGATTTAATTATGTATGACTGGCTACTATGGTTTTTATTTAAATTTATGTAAGACATTATCATTTTATGTTCAATTAGATTTTTTTATGTTTAAATTTTTTTTTTTTGTTTCAAAATGTTATAATATATAATAGAATATGATATTTTGTGTACAAATTTATTTAATAAATTTATTAAGTTGATTCCATTCCTTCAGTCAAACCAAACAGGTTTTGGAATCAAGTTCATTCTTGCTGCAACCAAACAACTGTTTTCACGAATCATTCCTTCATTCCATACCTCCAGAATGATTCCTGATTCCGATTTCATTCCTTTCTGTCAACCAAACGGGGCCTAATTACTATGATGATAGTATTCACTTAAAATTTGTTTGCGTTTCTTGAGTCGATAGTTTAGGATGCATAATTTGTTTTCGAATTACTTATTCTCTCTTACACTAATCAGTAATACAGTAATCTTTTAGGAAATCTACATATGTTAATTGTGATTGTTGTTTTGCATACTTTTGCATACTTTTTTTTTTGCTGGCATCTGAAAGTGAATGTTATTTTTGAGATATAATGTCCTATTGATGACTAAATGAGGTGTACTCAGTTATTATATAATTGATTCAACAAGAATCGTTTTGCTAAGGCAAAATATTGATACTAATATATTATGCAACAAAATACACTAATCAAAAACAAAAGGAACAGGAAAGCTCTACTAAAGTCTACCAAAAAAAACGACAAAAGATATCATCAAATAAATAATTCATTTATAATTATGTTCTTAGGACATTTAAGATTAGATTTTTTGTTACATAAGGCTATGGTATAAATTAAAACCAAATCTGAAACTAGACTTAATTCTCCAACCACTGCTTCATTAACAAATGAAACTTACCCTCAAAGTAAAGTACACAAACACAAGCTATCTTCTTCTTTATACTATGTATGTTAACCAGAAATGACACTCATGTAGGATGCACAAACACAATCCACTCTAAGTAAGATTAGCAAAACTTTTCATCTAAATGTAACAAACAAATACGAGCAATATGTTGTTCATTTTTCTTCAGTAAAAGTAACTAGTCACTTAACATAAAACGATATCACAATCTACTTCAAAGCATTAGCATCCAGACAACAAGCTGCTAACTAACCAAAGTTGCTCGTGTAAGATTCATACAAGGACAAGAAAATCGACTGCAATCATGAAGGGTTAGAGGGAAACAGTAGGTACCTGCAATGACTGGCAATTGCTCTAAGCCCATTTTCACTGAACCCATCACAACTCGACAAAGATAAAGCCTTGAAACCAGGAAACGACTTTGCCAAGAGCTCCAAGCTCTCATCACTGACAGTCATCCTCTTAAGCCTCAGCTCCTCCAAGAAAGGGTAAACTTTGGCAAAAATAACCACCCAAGAATGCACATCAGCACCCCAATCCGGCGGCAACATATTAAAATCGGAAAATCTTGGCTTCCCCTTAAGTGTAACACTCTTAATTCTTTTGAACCGTCTAGCCACTATTTCTGGAGACACTGCATAGCAATTCCCTATAAAGAGCTTTGATCTTGTCCATCGCTCAGCATTATACCAATCTTTACGCACAAGGGATATCGAGCTCCTGTCTTTATGCGAATCTACGAAGGAGAGGACTTTTTCCAACACTTCATCCGGGAATGGAGATTGAGGGTAAATTAGGCCATCTGAATTGCTGGAGTTTGATGGCAAATCCTCCGGTTTCTTGGATTCTTGATCCATATGAATCCCGGAGGACGGATCCATTCAGCCCTTACAATTATCTCAAGCCCTCCATTAGCTGCAAGACTTACAAAAGAGAGAGACAAATCAGAACCCATTATGTTTAAATGTACTTTTATCAAAACTGAAATAAATATAAAAAAACATTAATCTTCTTGAGAAAAGGAAGAATCACACAGAAGGAAGATTATCAAATTTAGAAAGAATTTACAACCTCCCCTCCAAAATATCAGATTCCAAATTATTGGAATGTATTTGATAGAAATATTTTTGCAAGCCAAAGGTAAAATGAGAGGAAAAAGTAAACTGAAAGCAATTAAGCAGTAAAATTAAAAACTGAATTAAGATCACAAAAGTAGTTACTCATCAAAACTCAATCTTGTTGGTTCACTTGTACCTTTCAACCTAGTTGTTAAAGAAGTATTCTTCCATTAAAAACAAACAAAATCAAATTGTTCTATCAAGCAATAAACATAATACATTCAGCACCAAATCCCCATACTTAAAAAAAAAACAATTACCCAATTTCAGAAAAGGAGAAAAAACATAGATCTATCAAGCAAGAGAGCCAATATTCAACTGATTTTTTAGATCCAGTGCAACAGTCATTGGATCAAACAAGCAGCTAAGAATTAGAAAGAAGAGCAGGAGAAAGAACCGTAGAGATTTACCTCTGGGTGATTGAATGCTTGGACGAACTGAAGAAGAGCCAAAGAAAAGCTCAGACTACCCACTTGCATATTTTATTCTAGAAAGAAAAAAATTATAATAATTACTGTTTGATACCGAAACACTAAAGCTGCTTAAAAATAAAACCAATTTTTTTTCTAATTTATAGCAAACCTATGTACGGAATATTTCAATACAATACAAATACATCCGTATATTCTACCAACTCACAAAAGCTTTCAATGGAGGCGAAGCACCTACTGTGGGGCTGATGCGCGCACACACTCTCTCCGTCTGACACGTGTTAGGTCGATCAGCAGTAAAAAAAGTCTTCTTCTTTGCCTTTTTTAGTTTTTACCGCAGTCATTTGCGATTAAACTGTTACCAGACCAGTAGTTTTGTAGAAGCTTGAGATTTTTTACTTTTCTATGTGAATCAAACTAAAAATAGTAGTGGAATTCACAGTGGCCAGTGAGAATTGTGTGAAGGGGTAAGAGGAAAAGAATATTACCAATTAAAAGAAAGAGAAATCTGGAGGGGCCTTTGTGGTTATGTGATTGGTTGTTTTGGAAAAATTGATGAGCTTTACAGAAAGTGTTCTTTTCCAAGTAGCAAAAGCCGCTCTTTTTCCAACTTTAACGGTGGCGCTGTCTTCCACAATTTCTGGATTTTATTTTTGCGTTCCACAACTTAACTCAAAAATAAAAAGAAATCATAAAATCTTGAAGGTGAAGTTTAAAATTAGAAATCAAACTGAAATTAAACTCTATTGTTCCACCCGATTTGTCTTGTTTCTTTTATGCACAAAAATTAAAATAAGTGGTTGTTCGTGTGTGCAGAGAAATAAGCCTTACAAATAAAAAATAAGATTTTGTGTAATAATTATTTTTCCATTTAAAAGAAAAAAGACAAGTCAAGCGGAATGAAAGTATTGTTTACCTTAAACTATATATATAAATTCAATGATTTTTATGTTGAGGTAGATCTTAAATTAAAAATTTCATGCAATGATTGGATCCTATCGTGGAAAATGAGTCCATG
This sequence comes from Lavandula angustifolia, assembly GCA_028984105.1. Lineage (NCBI taxonomy): Eukaryota > Viridiplantae > Streptophyta > Magnoliopsida > Lamiales > Lamiaceae > Lavandula > Lavandula angustifolia. Next base: position 9,035,777 of record CM054811.1, read on the forward strand.
AGAACCGTTTGCAGGCTTAATCTTAGTCTATTAGTAGGGCCTTGATCAAGATGGTTAGTGGCTCTTAATTTAATATATGTTCGCTATCTAAAAAATAAAAATAAAAAGCGGATAACAAAGTTAGAATGATTTTGATTAGTTTTGCAAAGTTGATGAAAATAACGTTTCTTAGGGTTTATGTAAGTTGTTTAATTGCTAATAATTCCATTGTGGGCGTATAGTTATTATTGTTTCATACTATCCTGATATGCTTTTAGCTTTATGATTATCTCTTGATAATATATTTTTTTTTATTGTGAGCTCATATGGTATTTGGAAAAAACTAGCACTCCGTATAAATTTTGTAAAAATTTTAAAAGGAAAAGATGATTAAAACATGCTCAAGTAGTCGCCGTGGGCGGATCAAGGGAAACTTGTCTTCAAATTTTGCTGAATCTTAATTTTACAGTATATTCATACTATTATTTTAACACCTCATATTATATTATTATTAATTTAGTTCTATTCTAATCCAAAATTACAAATTTCGTCCTTAATTTATATTTAGGATCACGGATGGATCCGCCCCTGATCGATCTTAATCACACAAGTCTTGTTTTGAGTACAAAAACACATTCAACGGCCTACTAGTTTTCATCAATTCTGAAGAAATTAAAACTTCTTAGAGATAAAGATGGAGGAGATAATGGTGTTTTCAGGCCATGAATCCAGAAAAGAATAGACACCACCACCTAATAAAAATGGCCCCCCTTTCGCGCCAGAAGATCATCTGGCCCAAAAATGGTGGCCCATTCGGTGGCCCACCAATCACGCGTCCGCCATGCGTGCATTGGTGGGCCACCTTTTTAAAATTAAAATATTTTTTTATTGCTAATATGGTTCATCAATGCACGCGTGACATGACGTGATTGGTGGATCATCGAGTGGGATACCAATTTTGGGCCAGAAGATCCGGATTGCCCTTTCCCTTCTATCTCTCCCTCTCTCTCTCTTAGAAAATGCCCCCCCCCCCCTCTCTTCTCTCGCTCCCTCTCTCTCTTAGAAAATGGCATTAGATGTCTCATTTCCATCAGAAATGACAACCTAAATTCATGTCTCCCCTGTTCTGAGAAGCCCATGTTACCAACAAGCATCCCTTTTTCTCCTCCCCATGTTTCCATCCTTATCCACTCACTGTTCCCCTTTAGACCATTTACAAACCCTTTTGGGAGTTTGCCACGTGGCACTCATGGCCAACTTCTTTTTTGGGGATTTATTTAATCCTAAATCTTAAGACAGAACAGTGATGCCCACTATCATGAACATGCCATAGTGGATTTATGTTGGGTTACCAAAATTATTTATGGGCCTAGTGGATTTACGTTGGGCTACCAAAATTAATTCATGTGATGGTATTAGGCTTTGTCCCAATGTTGCAATGTATTATGAAAAAAAAAAAAATTGGCCTATTATCATTCATGTAGTCCAATTTTAGTCAATTAATTTATGAATTTATCCGTCTTTAATTTGCTTTTTAAAATTGATCAAATTTATACAATTTTGGTCATGATTGAGTGTATACATGCGTTGGTTGATTAAAAAAAATTATATTTTTTAATGTTAGAACATATTTTTAATCGAGTTCCTCCATAGCGGAAGAAGACCTCCATCCGCGCGCGTAGAAACTCACCGTACATTGTCTTCAACTTAAGGGCGTCGTTTTCTCTATTAGGCTCCCCACTCGACGAAGCTGTCGAGACATGGCGACATCGTCTGCACCACGTTTCGGCCGGTCATGCCGAGTAGGAATGGCTGGTTCTACGCCGTCAAGTAATTGCCGTAGCAAATCTTCAGCCAGATTATGTGTTTGAAGTTTTCGGCGAATTCGATCCCCCAATTCGCCGATCTCGACGATCCGTGGCGATCATGGGTGACGGAAACTTCATTTTCATCAGCTATTAAATACTTGTTGTGGATGCTCTTTACATTGTTTAACAAATCCATTGTTGAAGTTTGCAAACTCTATAAGAGATGCTGATGTTTCTACAATTTTTAGACAAATAAAGTTAGAGAGAGAGATGGGTTTAGTCGAGCGGTTGTTACACACATTCACGCGCTCCGCGGATTAAAATTAGATAAATTTGGCAAATTTTGAAAACTGGATTAAAAAGGTATAATTTTACAAATTAACGGACTAAAATTATACTACGCCAGAATAACGGATCAAATCGAGCTCCATGATAACGGACAAATGATTTTTTCCCCAATGCTCTAGTATAACTTAACTTTGTATAAGACTATAAGGAATGAAGGACAATAATTAGCATCAAATCTGTTCCCTCTTTCTTCTCTCTTTACAGTTCATTGTGCAAGTAAATATCACAAAAAATTCAATTTTTTTTAGTATATAAGAAAATTAGAGAGCAAACAGAGTTACAGAGTAGCTCTTGGGAGTGCGAGGATAAACCGATCATCACACGCAGCACCTCATCATTACTAATCTAGGGTTTAGCGGCAAAACGGGATTTAATATTTAATTTTATACGAGGGTTCTACGTCATCTCGCCGGCGAAAGATCGATCTCGATCATATTCTCGCCGTCAACCTCTATGTGTCTCTTTCCGTCCAACGCAATCTCTATCAATCCATATCCGTACCTATCATCCTCCTCCTCCTCCCACCGAAAGCACGTACTCTCCGGCGAGTCCCCATCCGAGGAAGTATCGGTGTCGGAATCTGGGTAGAACAACAAAAGAGACGCGTACCTATGAATATCATTCATCGGAATCTCTCTTGCCCTGGGAATCTTCTCCTTCGTATTCCTCGTATATAACATCCAGCGGCGCTCGGACGTCCCACTCCACTCCACGAACGAATCCGCATGAGATTCGTTAGTACTCTGCTCCGTCGCTCTGACAGTTTTTGCCTTGAGTGACCATAACGGAATCATCGACGGAATCGGACTGATTATCTTTGAGTGGCGCCTAGCCTGAGAAGGTAAGAGTAACACAACCAAGGTGAAGAGCGCGACGGGGGAGAGAACGAAGCGGAAGGTAACAGAGGGGAAGTAGAGGATTCCGAGAACGTAGAGAGTGGCAACGACTGACAGAAGAGAATTCATGATCATCTTGGATGAGAATGAAACAAGTTGTTATGATTATTTATTACACACATTGCAAGATGTTTTTTTGTAGATTCAAATAGTATGCGAGTATATAATGTGTTGACACACAACGTGCGAAGGGCAAAGAAATTAGTTCTCTCTCAAAAGAAGTAAGGTTAGATGTCCCACGGGAAGGAGGCATTTTATCAGAAACTAAATTCAACAAACTCATACCAATTATACGCTCTGGGCTTTGACTGAGAAGACAAGACATTGAAGAGGATCCAATCTAAGCCATGACCCGACTCGTTTTCTCATAATTCCAGGTGTCAGAAGATAACAACCACAGAAAAAGGGAGTGAGTGAGTTGGGGAGAGAGGGGCGTCTGCTAGCTCAAAAGCATGGAGTGGGTGGCGAGTATGGTCCCTGATGGTTGCGGCAGGCAAACCAAAGACCAAAAAGACAGAAATTTGTTATCTAAGTAACATCCTTCTTTCAACCACCTTTCACATGTCTTCGGGCCGATTTCACTTCCACCAGGTGATTCATTTCTTCAGTTTGCCTTCCCCAAATCAACATTTTGTCACTTTTTAAACGTCGAAATAATAACAGGGCTTAACGGATTGTAGTTTGTATCTGAGACCATGAAGTCGGATCATCATAGATATGGATGTGGCATCATGTACCTGGATTCAGGAAATGAAGTCCAAAAAGTCAACCATCATATTCAATTATTCATCATTGAAAAGAAAAACTACACGTATTCAAAAGCCTATAGACAAGGTGAGAATAGACATTACATCTTCAGGGAAAATCTGATGTTGATTTGTATTGCAAATAAAAAAATATACGCAGAAAAGGAAAATATTGAATTCCAAGGATATACATAAGGTAGACCACAATCAAGCATAATAAAAAAATCAACTGAAAGTCCATATAAGATGGTGTTAGATGTTAGTTCGTGAAAGAAAAATCAACTGATTTTATTAGTATTTTCATTCCGGAAGCCATCCTTCATAGTTCATAAAACTCCTTTTTCATCCTGAAACTTTGTGTCCATCAGAACATCTCTGATCGCCAAAAGATTAACATTTCATGAGAATGAGGTATCAATAATTGGGTATAAGGAAACAAGATGAGAAAGGTTACTTCATCCTATTTTCTTGAAAGAAAATCACCACCAAAATGGGATTTAACTATTGTTTCCTCTTCCTACATCAGTTTTATCAGTAAATCTAAAGAAGCCTAATCAAATGTGGCATTAGAGTGATATAAAAGGTTATTAAGCCAAACAAAATAGACTTATTGACTTGAGACTCAAGTTAAGTTCAAAATTGGGCTCCCATCTGCCATGCCAAGAAGCTATCAGGAGCATCATACACTTCTACCACTCAATCGACAAGGAAAAAAGTTGTATGAGACTCACATTATGCTACTTCAAAAAGACATGTAAGGGTAAAGCTCAATGCAGGTAGAAACAGAAGTATTTAAGCTTTGGTATTTTTCACAGTTGACTCGCGCAAATTGTAACTAAAGATATGCCCTTCCATAAAGCCAATAGGGCTATTTGGAATACCTGCCGGCTACTCATAATTCATAAAAGCAAATCATACATTTCGAAACTTGATCACTAACTGAAACTTACCTTGCATTCTAACACAAGCAACATAAGAAGAAAATACCACCCAAATTAAGAGCACGTTACCACTAAAGTTAAAACTTGATCACTAACGTTTAGCTTACATGTTAACGCAGGACTACATAAGAAGAAAATGCAACCCAAATTAAGAGCAAGTAACCAGTAAAGCAGAATAGAAAGAATTAAATATATAAAATAATATTCTCAATGAGCGAACATGGAGTAAACAAAAACTGTAAGCACGTTGGAGAATCACCTTTTCAATGATGAAGAAAGAATCCAAGAATTAAATACCCCGGATAGATATCTCTAACTGCTCTATTCTTTTGGCTAAATCATGCTTCCCACAGTTCTTTAAGCCATCAGAAACCATATCAAAGCTTTGTGACATAGGTAGCAGATTTAACTCGGTCATCTCCACCAAATAATTGGCAGCCTCAACATACCTACCAGCACGACCACACATCTTCATCAGCAAAGTATACACCGGTCGGTTTGGAGGATGCCCTTTCACCTTCATATCAGCAAAAAAACTGAATGCATCGTCAAACTGCCCCCTCCGGCAAAGAGCCTTCAAAATCGGAGCATACAAACTGGGAAACGGACGGTGACCGTCCTCAATGGACCTATGAAGTATCTTAAAAGCCTCATCAACTTTGCCAATTTTCGATGTCACTGTTATCATAATCTTATACGTCTCCGTGTCAGGACAAAACCCCAATCTTGAAACATCAAGAAAAAGTTGGATACAGAAGTCTACCTGACCAGAACTACATAGAGCTTCTGCCAAACAATTAAATGTTCCCACATCTGGTACAAACCCTTCCTTGGTCATTTTCTTGACCAACCCTAGAGCTGATTCAAGATACCCCGCATTTAGTAAGCCGTCGATCAGTAAATCACGGCCACGTACAGGAGGATTGTATCCCTTTTCACTCATCTCCTCCAAGAACTCTTGGGCCTCTCTCATCTTCCCAGCAGAGCACCAAGCATTAACAAGAACTGAATACGTCTTCTTATTAGGAATGGTCCCTTTTTTTATCATTCTTCTTATTAAAGCATATGACCCTTGAAAGTTCTTAACCTCACACAGAGCAAAGAGCAAGGAGTTGTATACTTCAACTGTTTGCTGACAATGAAAGTTTTTGAGCCTATTAAATAGACTGACAGCTTGATCAATGAGGCCATGTTTACCATACTGTTCAATAATGAAAGACACAACAGATGGAGATATTGCAAAATTCTGGGCTTTCATAGTTTCTGCTACCTTCCACATGGTTTCCCAGTTGCGGTTTTGAGCTAAGATTTTCAGGAGCTCTTCAAACTCAAGTGTGGTAGGCTCATAATTCGGGTGATTTGTTCTTGCCCAATTGAAGAAGCGAAAAGATTCCACCCCACAATTGCAGCAACTGCGGAGGACCCGGTAAACTAGCTCAGAGTTGACAATTTTAGATATGTGCATCTTGTTGAGGGTGCGCTCCAAGTAGATATCACGTCGCACAATGTTGGAGATGTGGTGAATCGTGGCGAAGTAATCATCGTTGGGCAAACCTCTAGTATTACTACCACTACCATTGTTGTGAAATGAAGTGTTTCCAGTCATCAAAGTTCGGATATATGTCAAGGAATTCGTGCCGGTGATGGGGGCAAAGAGTTTGCGAATGACAAGCATTTGGGTGTTTGTAATAGCTGGCCTTGTTGTGCTGCCTCAGTCTCAAGTAGCTCTATCTATCTATTCATCAAATGAACCTAACTGAAAGAAGAACGCTGTTACTTCTAAAACATATATATTTCTAAGTCATAAATCACGATGGCATTTTTACCATATACAAAATTCGATGAGATTGAAGCCAATATGATAGGGCAAAACAAGCTTATGCATAGAATTCGGAATCAACTAAATTATCATGTATAAGTATAATTACTTATTTCAAGAAAATAGTTAAAAGGTTTGAAAAGAAACTTAAACAGGTTCCGAGACGTTTTTCTATGGTTTCACGAGGCGTACCGAGACCTAAATTTAACTTTTTTCCTAATGAATATATAATAACACATAACTCAAATATCTCCAAATCCAAACCAACAAACAAGTTTTAAAGTCTTAAACATCATAAATCTTACCCAAATTCAAGTATTCAACTAAGAAATCAGAGATTCAAGTCAATTAAATTAAGTGTCCAGTACCCAGAACCAGAAATAAGAATCAATTACTACTCTAACCATTTAAAACCACTTACCAATGTGTTAGGTGCTTGGGAGCAGCAGCTGTCTGCTGATGGAGCGCCGGCTGCGGCGTGAGGGCGGCGCCCTTTAGACCATCTCCAAAGCTACACAAAAATTGGGGAATCCCCTATTTTTTTTACTGTTTCTTCCCCAATGCTGCTCAAAACCCTCCCATATTATATGGGAGGCCAGATTTTTCCCATACATTTGGGGGAGGATTTATCTCTCCCATATCCCTTTTTTTAAAAAAAAATTAATGTGAAAAAAGTTACAAAATTGGCACAATTCAGTTTTCTGTTACAAAACTGTGAAATCAAAACACAAAATCAAGAGCTTGGTAAAACATGAAATCGAAATCCACACACCAAATACAAAATTGATCTCATGAAAATACTTACCCCACCGGAGATTCCGGCGATCTTCACCGGAATTGAAGAACCGAGATTGTTCCGTGGCCCCAATCTCGCGACTTAGGGTTGGCGAATCAGCTTTTCTGTCTCGTGTTTTCGTCTCGCTGCAGTAGTCTCAACTTCGATCGGTATTGCTTGGGTTTGTGTGTGTGTTGGAGTGTTTGAGTGTAGAGGTTGCTGTTATGTACACGATTAAGAGCTTGATGAGAGACGAGCGATAGAGGGAGAGCTTGATGAGAGATGAGAGATGAGAGAGAGCGAGAGGGGTGAGACGGCGGATGAGAGAGCCAGAGAGGTGAGTGGAGGGTATTTATATGTAGGTTTAGGATTAATAATGGTTTTTAAATTAGAATAAATTAATTATTAATTAGTTTTGTTTAGAATAAATCTAGATATTTAATATAACATTAATTGAAATTAATTTTGTTTTGAATAAATCTAGATAATTTTGTTCAAGATTTCTTTTTGCTTTTTGAATTGAAATAAATGGACAATATTTAATGCACATGAATTGTGGTTTAATTGATTGAAACCAAAAACCAAGATCTGTGTTCTCAAAACCGGCCCGGTAATCGACCTGGGAAACTGAAATTTAATGTCAGTGGGTCAACCCGGAGTACCAATAAAAAATTCTCATCAATATCAATTTCAATGTATAATTGTCTCAATTATATAACATTAATTAAAAACTCTTATAAAAAAAATTAAACAATAATAAATTAAATCTAAGTATAAATACCTAAACCTTAAATTTCCCATCCCAAGTTCCCACTCCCAGGCCCCAGCGCCGTTATCCTCTCTTCATTCTTTTCTTTTCTCTCTAGAAGTCTAGAGTTCTCCGGAGGCAATTCTTGAGCTATCTTCATCAATTCCTTAAGCCCATCACAGCTCTTAATCTTCTTAATTGCCAGCATCCCATGTTCCTCCTTGAGCTCGACTGCTCGAGGAAGTTAATGAGTCCCTCGAGCGCAAGCTGAGGATCGTCGCTCTTTAGCAGCTGCTCGCCCACCTCTGCCGGAGTCACCTTGCTCGAGGGCCCGTCGGCCCGAGGCTATAAAATGTATAAATAGCGTAATACGATTCAATTTTAACTTTTAAGGCTTTTTAAATTTTTTTTTATAATAGTCAAACCGAGTTGACCCGGGCCACCGGTACGGTTCAACCGTTAGAACCTACGGTCGCACTGGGTCGATTGAGAAAATGAGTCAACATTTAACTCGGCCCGGATTTTTGACCGGTTCCGGGCTAAACCGGTCGAACCGGCCGGTCCGGGCCGGGTTTCAAAACACAGACCAAGATCTCTTTTTACTTTTTGAATTGAAATAGAGGGACAAGATTTAATGCACATGGCTTGTGTTTTTAGTTATTGAAACCAGTATATATTAAAGCTCTTTAATTAATCTTTCATCACATTATTTCTTCATCACAATGTTCCATCACAAACATTTCAAAAATTATAAACTTTTATTGCCTAACTTAATTATATAATTAAATTACAATTAAAAATATTATATCATTAAGTTATAATTAATGATATTATATAATTGTATTTTAATTTGATTTATAAGAGTATAGAAAGAGAATATTATGGAATATTTTTTTTTTACGGGAAAATATAGGGGAATAGCATTGAAGACGAAACATTGTTTCCGCACTAAAATTGGGATACGGGAACCTTAATATAGGGGAATGCATTGGAATGCTCTTAGGGAGTTGGCGACAAGCAGGAGGAGGCAGTTCGTTTTTTAGGTTACAGGCATTATTGCCCAATTGAATCAATATTCATCCAATTGAATTGATTATGGCCCAGAAAAACCTCAAAAAAAATAATTATGAGGCCCGTTTCTCTGGCGCGAGGCGCACAAAAGAAACGGGTAGCAAGAGGCGGGCGCCCCGGATTAATTTTCCGTCGTTGGCGCCTCAAAAACGTCTACTTAATTCAATTAGCAACCACATCAAAACAACCAACAAAAATATGAGCTCAGATAATCACAACGAGAAATAAATGAATTCACCACCTAATAATCAAAAGTCCCAAATTCAATAAAAGGATAATTTATCGAAATCGTAGGACTATAAAACTCACTGTTGAAACTCCCTAAAAAGCTGCTTATATATGCTAAGACTTACTTTATTAAGAAAGTGAGATGTACCTAAGGCGGCATGTAAGCAAACTGTGCACGCTAAGGGTGACTCTAACCCTAAACTCATATTCCCAACTTTTACTCGTCACGTCAACTTTTTAAATCCATCAACTTTTTAACATTTTTCATTTCAATCATAAAGTCATAAACCCAACTTTTTATGGGTCCCACTAATACATATACACAACTATTTATCTATATATATATATATACTCATTATTTTTTATTCATAATATTAATAATAATAATATTTTTAATTCATATAAGATTTTATTATAATTTATTTTAAAAAATAGAAATTATATAAATAAAATTAGAAAAACATGTTTTAACTCAAAATTACGTAAATGAAACTAAAAATTATTTCAGATTACAATGGTTAAATATATATTTTTAATTCATATAAGATTTTTTTGATTTATTTTTAAAAACAAAATTACATAATTAAATTTCGAAAACACATGGTTAAGCTCAAAATTACATAAAGAAAACTAAAAACCACAATTAAATATGACAATAAATAAAGAAACTACATTGATGAGTATTGCTGCCAAATATGCTCCGTCAAGTCTGCTTGAAGGCGAAAATAAGCTGCATTATCAGTCAAATTATCATAATTTCGAATGTAATCCGCATACCCATTATTTGAACCTATGGTTATACCGGGCGGAGGAGTCGTATCTTCATCAGACCAAATGACTGCTGCTTCCGCCCCTTCATTCTCGATGATCATGTTGTGCATAATAATGGATGCATAAATTATTGCGGTCAGATCTTCTTTGAAATAAGATCTCTAATTATTGCCCATCGAGATTGAAGTGAAGGATAATTGAGGGTTAGAAATGATACCTTCCTCCTTCGTATGTTGTCGCGGCTTTGATTGTTGCTCCTGTGTAAGATCTTCTGATCTGTGCCCCGACCTTTTTCTTGCTCTAGGTGGTCAGAGAACTGAAGAAAATAGATTACCGTCTCTCTACGTACTCACGCACGCGTTTCAGAAATTATGAATGTGTGTAATCTGTTTCTGAACAGAATACTAACATATATAGGCTTCAAAAGCCAATATAATATTAATATATTTGTAGCCCATTAATTTAATTATATTTCTAATGGACTTCCACATAATTAGCTCATAATATAATTAATTAATCCACTGGGCTACTAATATTTATCAATTAATTGGCCCCAGATAAATAATATTATTAAATAATATAAAAATACATTAATCCATTAATAATAATTTTTGAGAGACAATAAATAACTAGACAACTAATTGGGCCAGATCAGGGATCCAATACAAGAAATAAAGCTGGGCCTCAAATTAATTAATTATCTATGCTCAGCCCAGAGTAAAATTAATTAATAAACACAGATTCATTCCACTAGAGAATCTGTGATGACTTACCCCTTTATCCCAAATTGAGCAAGGGCTTGTATTTTAGACTTAATCGATCTTCGTATTTAAGACAGAAATATCTATTAATTAATTAAGCTCAGTGACAACTTAAATTAATTAACATCTTATATTCCTGAGTAGTACCACTCGACCTTATTAACACACCTGAACTTAATCAACCGGCCGGGTTTAGTGAGCTAATCCTTTCGAGATCCTCAGTGGATATTATCAACCCATTTTACAAGGATACGATTGCAAGATACAGACAACCAGCCTGAGCCACAAATAACTACTAACACCTAAGATACGTAGATCCGATCGCGATGACGTTCACCATAGTAGGTTAAAGTGATAGATAGCCAAATGCACTCAGCTGAAGTCTTACCAAGCTTAAGACCAGCTAAGTCACCGAGATCTTGGTTCTCCACTAAGGTCAGTTAGGAGAACACATCTCACTGTGATCCGTCAATACACCACCTTCAGTGTACCAGTAAAGACAAGCAGCTAAGACAATCCACTTCTTATCTAAACTGTAGCTTAAACCGACAACCTATCCTAAAGTTGTCTCAGCTATGATAACTGTTTATATCTTGTCAGTTCAACCAATTTGTGTTGTCTTCTGTGATACCCGACACACTACACAAATCTAACTTTTGTACAAGATAAATGATTACATGTGCAAATATATACATTTATCATATAGGAGAATAAAATAGAGGTAAGGACAAAAAAAAAATACATTGTATACAAGCATAAAACCTGCTTCCAGTATACAAAATCCCAACAATTCTCCCACTTATATTAAAGAAAACTTTTAGCATACAATGTGTCAGTTTTAGGTACAAACTAGTACTCAGCTATCTATCCTATCTATCACTACATCTTCTTCCACTTATACAAAAGTTTATGCAGTCCTAAGTGGGGGGCATCTCTACCACTCCTAGGCCACGGACATGCTTTTCGTAAACCCGAACTGGTAAGCTCTTCGTGAAAGGATCAGCTAGGTTGTCTTCAGTTCCAATTTTGTCAATCACCACGTCTCCTCTATGTACAAATTCTCGTATGATATGGTACTTCTTGTCTATGTGTTTAGACGTCTTGTGGGATCTAGGTTCCTTTGAATTTGCCACTGCACCCGCATTATCACAATAAATTGTGATTGCTTTAGGCAAATTCGGAACAATATCAAGATCCAGGAGGAAATTCTTGAGCCAAACTGCCTCTTTAGAGGCTTCTGAAGCAGCCACATACTCTGCTTCCATGGTTGAGTCCGCAATGTGTTTCTACTTTGCACTCCTCCATGAGATGGCTCTACCTCCAAAGGTAAACACATAACCCGAGGTAGACTTCTTCTCGTCTCTGTCAGCCTGGAAATCCGAGTCTGTATAACCCATAGGCACTAGATTGTCTGACTGGTAAACAAGCCTATAATCTCTAGTCCTTTTAAGGTACTTAAGAATGTGCTTTACCGCAGTCCAGTGCTCCTGTCCAGGGTTAGACTGATATCTTGAGACCATGCCTACAGCATATGAGATATCTGGTCTCGTACAAAGCATTACATACATGAGGCTACCGACAGCGGAAGCATATGGTACAAAGCATTGCATACATGACGCTTGTGACAAGCTCAACATCCTTTTCTGGCGATCTCGGATAACCTTGATCCCAAGGATGTAAGCAGCTTCACCTAAGTCCTTCATTTGAAACTACTCGGATAACCATATCTTTACGTCTGATAACACTTCAACATTGTTGCCAATGAGAAGGATGTCATCTACATAAAGTGCAAGAAACACCACTGATCCATTAACACAGATACGGTACACGCACACCTCGTTACGACAGGATACAAAACCATAGGATTTGACTACCTCGTCAAAACGCTGGTGCCATAACCGGGAAACTTGCTTAAGTCCATAAACAGACTTCTTAAGCTTCCAAACTAGATGCTCTTCGCCCTCCTTCACATAACCATCTGGTTGTTTCATATAGATGTCCCTTCCTTTTTCAAGGTGACCGTTTAGGAATGCGGTCTTGACATCTATTTGTCAGATCTCAAGGTTCATGTGAGCTGCTATGGCAAGGAGAATCCTAATAGACTTGATCATTACTACGGGCGAGAAGGTCTCTTCATAATCGATACCTTCTTTCTGGGTAAAACCCTTCGCCACTAGCCTGGCCTTAAATGCCATGATCTCTCCATTCGGTCCTCTCTTTCTCTTGTATACCCACTTACTACCAATAGCCTTGCAGCCCTCAGGTAGTTCAGTGATCTCGTATACATCCATATCAGTTATGGACTTAAATTCTGAGTCCATAGCGATTCGTCAGGAATCTGCATCTATATCTCCCACTGCTTCGTTGTAGGTCCAGGGATCAACGGTATCCTGTTCATCTGCCGGGAGATGATCAGACGTCTCTCCAGTGAACATATACCGATCAGGTGTAAATATCACCCTCCCACTACGTCAAAAAGTGTCAGGTGCTGTGTTAACAGATTGTGCAGTTACTCGTGGAGTACTATCTTGCACAACTGGTTGTTCAAGTGGAACTCGACCACCTTGTAATTCTTCAAGGATGATGTCAACTCGAGACTTATGGTTACTAATGCAATCCTCTTCTAATAACCGAGCGTTAGTGCTAATAACGATCTTCTGTTCTTTAGGATCATAAAAGTATCCACCCTTCCTTTCCTTCGGATACCCTATGAAGAACATCACTTCTGAACATGATTCCAATTTGTCGGCTTGCCTATTTAACACATAAGCAGGACAACCCCAAATCCTTAAGTGGTGTAAAATAGGCTTATGCCCATTCCACAACTCAAAAGGGGTCTTTTGTACCGACTTGGAAGACACACGGTTCAGCAAGTATGCTGCAGTCTCTAGGGCATATCCCCAAAAGGAAACGGGCATAGCTGCATAACTCATCATGGACTGAACCATCTCTAAGAGAGTTCGGTTCCTTCTCTCTTACACACCATTCTGCTGGGGCGTGCCGTCTTGTCGGTCACGGGATGTAATCCCACATTCTGTCAAGTAGTCCTTGAACTCATTGGATAGGTATTCCCCACCACGATCAGATCGTGGTGTTTTGATTTCTTTACCTAGCTTCTTCTCCACTTCTGCCTTGAATTCCTTAAAGGTTTCAAAGCAATCCGACTTATGGTGAAGAAGGTAAACATATCCATACCTTGAGTAATCATCAGTAAATGTGACGAAGTACTCATACCCTCCACGAGCTTGTGTAGACATAGGCCCACACAAGTTAGAATGTATCAAACTTAATACTTATGTGGCTCTATAACCCTTTTGCCTTAAAAGGCATAGTCACCATCTTTCCTTCTAAGCAGGGTTCGCAAGTTGGAAATGGTTCTACATGGAGAGACTCCAATGATCCATATTCCACCAACCTTTGAATCCTATTTAGATTGATGTGACCTAGTCTTAAGTGCCACAGATAAGTCTGGTTTACCTTCTAAGATTCTTTCCTCTGCTTAGGATTTGATGAAGAGGAAGCAACATTAACAGAATTACGCGGATTACAAGTAATAGTATATAAAGATCCGTTTAATAGCCCACTATAGATGAAATCATCGTCTTTCATGAAAGAAACTTCACTATCAAAACTTGATTTATAACCATCCATGATGTAGAGTTTTGAAACAGAAATTATGTTTCGCCTAAACTCAGGCACATATAAAACATCTTTAAGTACTAAAACAGAACTATCAAAAGATAGATGTAGATCTCCAATGGCAATTGCAGGAACTCTCGATCCATTGCCCATTGAGACTACCACCTCGCCATCGCTCAATTGCCTTTTCTGCAAGAAACCTTGCAAGGTGTAACAAACATGATCAGTTGCCCCCGAATCCACTACCCATTCGTGGGTAGAAGAGGAAACCAGAACAGTTTCAGTTACAAGAGCGACTCGCGTCTCTTTCTGCTTTGCCTTGACATCTGGATTAAAATTCTTCCACTGTCATTTCTTACCATTCTTGAAGAACCTTCATTTCTCCTTTGACATTTGCATGTCGCCGGTAAGGACCGTCTTCTTACTCCCACTGCTCTTCTTGAAATGTCCACCCTTTCTGCTCTTTTTCTGGTTTCCGCCTTTCAGAGGATTCCTTGAACTACTAGGGATATTCAAGACTTGAGCACTCTTGCCCTTTCTATAACCTCTTTGACCGTTACCAAAGATTTGAGTAACATACTCATAGTAAACTCGTTCTTAGACATAGCGGTCCTAAAACAGAAGTTCTTATAGGACCTTTGCAGAGCATTTATTGAGAAGGTAAGATATCTCTTCCACTTTATAAAATTATTTAAACCCGTTAGGGCTTGGTTGGTGAGACTATTTAGAAACTCGAAAATTATTCGAACAAACATATCTGAAAAATATAATAAAAGCATGTTAGAAAGTTATATTTGCACATAATTCGTAATTAACCATCATTGTAACCTTTTGTAAAACCAATGATGTTAAATACTTGAATAGCCCTAGAGATCACACTTGCAAGCCACTCAGATGGACGTTTACTCGTGTACCCCTAGACCAAGCTATATACCTAGCTCTTTAATTCCAATCCACGCCTAGGTTCTTAAGACGAATGGAATTAATAATCCGATATCTCTAGACCATGTCACTATTAATATTAAAACGCGGGAAGGGACTTCTCAGGAAGTTTTAATCGCGGTGACATCTAAGCTTTGACAATTAATTTGACCGAACTAACATCAAATTCTCGAAATTGGCATACTTACGCGAACCATACCGCTTTCAATTTGATTTAATTAGCCATCTTATTTAATTATTATCTACTAGAGTACTCGTGTTTACTAGACACGCAAGCCACTCAGGTGGACGTTTACGGCTTCGCTCCCACTACTCAATAATAATTAAATATTACATTAGAAAACCTATCTCACAAAACTCGTGGTTCAAAAATACAAGCAAGCCACTCAGGTGGACGTTCACTCATATAATTGTTCCACTTTTGTGTAGGGTCCAATTAATGGAGGTCCGGTTAAATATTTAATTTCCAATTTAAATGGAATCCAATTAAATATTTAATTTATTATTTGCTTAGTCTTTTTCTTCAAAAGGTTCGTTTTGAATCATGTATATCCACATAATTCCTAAAGCATGCAATTTCTAAGCGCACATAATAAAACGTGCTCGCGAAAAATAAAACATGCTTTAATACGATGTAGATCCTATTTACATGCTTTTGTAAGCGCAATTAATCACATAATCGCATGCTAAAGCATAATAATAAATAAATGCGTAAATAGGAATTTTAAAACGTCGTTATCGGGCTTAAAAAACACAGATAAGAATTAAATCTATCTATTACATAGCCTGAACAAATACAGCTCTTCAAAATCTTGATAAATCTTCGAATTTGGATCGAATCTGAAATTACATCAAAAACTGTCATCGCCACATCATCAGGGGTCTGCCACGTGGCAGACACATGGCCAGCTGAGTCAGCAAGGGCTGACGTGGCGCGCCACGTCAGCGTCTTCTACAATGCAAACACGCCGCCGCCGCCCCGCCTAGCCACGCCGCAGCGCGCCGTCGACAGGGGAGGGTCTGTCGCGGCCTTGCCGGCCGTTCTCACCTCGATCCGCGGCCAAAATCGCCGATGGGAGTGCGTGCTGTCGCGCCTTCGCTGCGCGCGGTTGCCGCCTCCGGCGCGGCCGATCTGGCGTTCCTCCATCATCTCCAACCAAGCCCGACGTCCCCCAGACGTCTGGGCTATGCTTAATCGCCGCCTGGAGCCGCCACCGCGACGTGAAGCTGCGGAATTTCGCAGCCGTCGCCGGCGAGCTCCTCCGCGCAAATACATCACTTTTCGAGCCGCGATTCGTTTAATTGATTCATGGGTAATGATCCTTGAACGATTTTAGGCCACCATGAACGGATTCCGGCCGAAATCGTCCATCAATTTCCCTCAATTTTTGAATTTGTCGCCGAAAAAATTTATGGTGAGCAGCAAACTTCTGACGTCAATTCCGGTCGCATCCGGGATCGAATGATCCCATACGACATATCGACACGAAGTTGGTATTTCGAGGAATCTATCGGTTCAAGCCGATCATGAATCGGACCCCGGACCCGCCGGGAATCGCCGCCGCAAGATGCGGCGGAACCCTAGAAAACTAGGTTTTCTAGCCAATTTGGGGACTTCTTGACAGCACGACCACTTCTCCTTTCCGACGCTATTCCGGACAAACCAAAAATCAGAATGGGTCGTGCAACCTATCCAGACTAAGCGAACGAAAAAACGAACAAAACTATCTGAACGGATCAGAAAAATACTGTGGCACGCGCTCCCACGAACATCCGCAAGCTGATGGTCGTGATCTGCCAAAAACTAGGGTTTCGCCTTTTTCGTCTTTCTGCGCCGTCGCGCCTCGATTTTCGTGCATCCCGGACCAATTACAGTATAAAAACAGTACAATCACGTAACACATTAGTCCTATCATCTACTCGTGGATTTTATCACGAGAAAAACGTTACAACGGGGTCAAAACAGTGGCTCGCAGGCCGCCTCAAACACGAAATTAGTCCGATAAATCATACACCTAACAACAACAATCAGAGCCTAAACCAGGCTCTGATACCAATTGAAGGATAATTGAGGGTTAGAAATGATACCTTCCTCCTTCGTAAGTTGTCGCGGCTTTGATTGTTGCTCCTGTGTCAGATCTTTTGATATGTGTCCCGGCCTTTTTCTTCCTCTAGGTGGTCAGAGAACTGAAGAAAATAGATTATCGTCTCTCTACGTACTCACGCACGCGTTTCAGAAATTATGAATGTGTGTAATCTGTTTCTGAACAGAATACTAATATATATATGCTTCAAAATGCAATATAATTTTAATATATTTGTAGCCCATTAATTTAATTATATTTCTAATGGGCTTCCACATAATTAGCCCATAATATAATTAATTAATGCACTGGGCTACTAATATTTATAAATTAATTGTCCCAGCCAATTAATTCCAGATAAATAACATTATTAAATAATGTAAAAATACATTAATCCATTAATAATGATTTCTGAGAGACAATAAATAACTAGGCAACTAATTGGGCCAGATCAGGGATCCAATACAAGAAATAAAGCCGAGCCTCAAATTAATTAATTATTTATGCTCAGCCCAGAGCAAAATTAATTAATAAACACAGATTCATTCCACAAGAGAATCCGTGCTGAGTTACCCCTTTATCCCAAATTGAGCAAAGACTTGTATTTTAGACTTGATCGATCTCCGTATTTAAGATAGAAATATCCATTAATTAATTAAGCTCACTGACAGCTTAAATTAATTAACATCTTATATTTCTGAGTAGTACCACTCGACCTTATTAACACACCTGAACTTAATCAACCGGTCGGAGTTTAGTGTGCTAATCCTTTTCGAGTTCCTTAGGGGATATTATCAAGATACGGTTGCAAGATACAGACAACCAGCCTGAGCCACAAATAACTACTAACACCCAAGATACGTAGATCCGGTCGCGATGACGTTCACCATAGTAAGTCAAAGTGATAGATAGTCAAATGCACTCAGCTGAAGTCTTACCAAGCTTAAGACCAGCTAAGTCACCGAGATCTTGGTTCTCCACAAAGGTCAGTTAGGAGAACACATCTCACTGTGATCCGTCAATACACCACCTTCAGTGTACCAGTAAAGACAATCAGCTAAGATAAGCCACTTCTTATCTAAACTGCAGCTTAAACCGACAACTTATCCTGAAGTTGTCTCAGCTGTGATAACTATTTATATCTTGTCAGTTCAACGAATTTGTGTTGTCTTCTGTGATACCCGACACACTATACAAATCTAACTTTTGTACAAGATAAAGGATTACATGTGCAAATATATATACATTTATCAGATAGGAGAATAAAATAGTGGTAAGGACAAAAAAAAAAAAAAAACACATTGTATACAAGCATAAAATCTGCTTCCAGTATACAAAATCCCAACATGAAGGACCCCGAACGCTCGTTCCACATCTTTTCTTGCAGATTCTTGTCTCTCCTTGAATTTCTTTCTTTTATCATCTTGTGGTACTGGAAAACTCTTCACGAATGTAGCCCATTTCGGATAGATTCCATATGTCAAATAATACCCTTTGTCATACGTTGTTCCGTTCACCGTGAAACGAACTTCTGGTGCGAATCCATATAGAACAGAATTAAATAATGGTGATTCATAAAGAACGTTGATATCATTACTAGATCCCGCAACGCCAAAAAAAGCATGCTATATCCACAAGTCTTGAGATGCCATTGTTTCTAAAAACTATTGTGGGAACACCGTGATCGCATCTTGTAAACATGTCTTTCCAAGCAACAGGACAATTTCTCCATGTCCAATGCATATAGTCAAGGCTCTCAAACATTTCGAGGAAGCCATTTCTTTCTTCATGCATCTGAAGCAACCGTTGAATATCTTCATTGGTTGACATCCTCAAATATTGAGGACCAATGACTTCGACAATGCCCTGACAAAATTTATGGAGACATTCCAAGGCAGTACTCTCGCCCATTCGCATGTATTCATCGAGCGAATCACCAGGAGCCGCATACGCCAGTTGACGTATAGATGCGGTACATTTCTAAAGGGGTGATAGCCCATAGTGACCACATGCGTCTTGTCTCTATTGGAAACATGTTGAGTGGTTGCTCAATGCATCGACAATGTATAGGAATAACTGTCGATGCATACGAAAAAGATGACGAAATAAATGTTCGCCAAATATTGGAACTGAAGGAAATATTAGGTTAGGAATGATACCTTCCTTCTTCATATGTTGTCGCGACTTTGATTGTTGCTCCTATGTCAGATCTTCTTATCTGTGTCCCGACCTTTTTCTCCCTCTGGGTGGTCAGAGAACTGGAGAAAATAAGATTATGTCTCTCCCACAAACTCACGCAGCGTGTATTATTTTGTGTATGTGTGTAATCTGTTTCTGAACAGAATACTAATATATATAGACTTCAAAAGCCAATATAATATTAATATATTTGTAGCTCATTAATTTAATTATATTTCTAATGGGCTTCCACATAATTAGACCATAATACAATTAATTAATCCACTTGGCTACTAATATTTATCAATTAATTGGCCCAGCCAATTAATTCCAGATAAATAACATTATTAAATAATGTAAAAATACATTAATCTATTAATAATGATTTCTGAGAGAAAATAAATAACTAGGCAACTAATTGGGCCAGATTAGGGATCTAATACAAGAAATAAAACCGGGCCTCAAATTAATTAATTATCTATGCTCAGTCCAGAGCAAAATTAATTAATAAACACAGATTCATTCCACTAGAGAATCCGTGCTGAGTTACCCCTTTATCCCAACTTGAGCATGGGCTTGTATTTTAGACTTAATCGATCCCCGTATTTAAGATAGAAATATCCGTTAATTAATTAAGCTCACTGACAGCCTAAATTAATTAACATCTTATATTCCTGAGTAGTACCACTCGACCTTATTAACACACCTGAACTTAATCAACCGGCCGGGTTTAGTGTGCTAATCCTTTCGAGTTCCTCAGGGGATATTATCAACCCATTTTATTAGGATACGGCTGCAAGATACAGACAACCAGCCTGAGCCATAAATAACTACTAACACCCAAGATCGTAGATCCGGTCGCGATGACGTTCACCATAGTAGGTCAAAGTGATAGATAGCCAAATGCGCTCAGCTGAAGTCTTACCAAGCTTAAGACCAGCTAAGTCACCGAGATCTTGGTTCTCCACTAAGGTCAGTTAGGAGAACACATCTCACTGTGATCCGTCAATACACCACCTTCAGTGTACCAGTAAACACAAGCAGCTAAGACAAGCCACTTCTTATCTAAACTGCAGCTGAAACCGACAACTTATCCTGAAGTTGTCTCAGTTGTGATAACTATTTATATCTTGTCAGTTCAACCAATTTGTGTTGTCTTCTGTGATACCCGACACACCACACAAATCTAACTTTTATACAAGATAAAGGATAACATGTGCAAATATATATATATTTATCAGATAGGAGAATAAAATAGTGGTAGGGACAAAACACATTGTATACAAGCATAAAATTTGCTTCCAGTATACAAAATCCCAACAGGAACATCAGCTAAATAATCACGAAAGAGAAGATCATGACCGCTTTCACGCTCTCGATTCACATATCTTCGGCGTGAACCTCTTCTTCTACGGGAGGATACAATGTCCTCTTTTTCATCAGGAAGGGCAATTATCTCTCTGTCAAAATCATCTTCTGCCGATTCTATAATCAAATCTCTCCACATTTGTCTATATTCATCCTCACTCGGAAGATTAGACATTTTTGCTAAAGTGTTTGTGATATCTTTTTCCGCATACATTACCTTCAAATATATAGTCTATCCTCCCTCCATTTAAGACAGCATGGTGTTGCCAATAATGGAGCCTGCTATTACTGTTTATACATTTATGATTGTTGGTCCCGAGATAAACGTTCAGGTGTAGCGGGGGGGGGTGAATAACCAAAACTTTCTCAACTTAAAACGCGACATCCCTTTTCAGAAGATGTCGATCGAACGAGTTCGAGGCAGACCGTATAAGCTGTTTGAATCGCGTAACAGAATGACTGACTTCACTAAGGCCTGCTAGCTGACTTAGGTCAGAATTCAGTTCCATTCAGCTGAAGTTCAGTAGAGTGCGAAAATGCGTAGGCCCAAATTCAGTTGAGTTAGAAAACGTTTTAAGAAAATTGTTTCAGTATATTAGTACAATCTCTTATGCTTTGCTGAAACATAGTTGAATGATTTTGAAAGATATTTTCAGTATGAACAGTAATCAATGCAACAGTAAAAATAGAGCACACTAAACACAAGCAATTTTAAAGTGGTTCGGATCCAACAATCCTACGTCCACTGTCCCGAAAAGATCAGGAGGCTATTTTATTATACTGAGTTAGTCTTAGTTGGTTTGTGCACTGGACAAACACTTGTCTTGAGATTTATACTGAGCAAGTCTCAGTTTACAAGGTATCAAACTTAAGTGTTTGACAAACTCTCCAACTATGAAGGAGTTCTTTACAATAAAGAACAGTTCAAGGATGAACTCCTTCGTTCTAAGCTATAGATATAGTTTGCCGAGCTTAGGTTAGAGGGAAGGGAACGAGAAAGTGGCTTCTAGAGCGATGAACGGTTAAGTATGAACTCTGGGTTCGTATTCAGTCGCTTGGATACTAGAGGCTTATGATCTGATTCAGCTTGGTTCCCTTTGAGCAAGTATGTCGCCTTTCGCTGGGAATAACTCTTTGAAGTTCTTGCAGAAAGCTTTAAGTCGATTCTGAGTTGCTCGTAAATGCTCGTGTGTTCTTATATGTGTCGTGAGCTTTGATTTGAAATCTTCCCTCTATTTATAGAGCAGAGACATGGATAGATCCGTTGGAGACGACGATCCATGTGTCTCTCTCTTTTGGGTAGCTAACGGCTCTTTCAATGTATGGTGACAGAGTCTTTTCCCTCCATTTCTAGAAAGATGTTGACTTGCAGCTTTAATCAGAAAGAGGACAGTTGGCTGCTTGTCATTCGTCGAGGCTGAAGAAAGTAGGTGAGACAAATAGACTTCAAGGAAGATCTGAAGCTGACTTCTCTATACCTCGTATGACTCTACTGATTTGACTTATGAGATCTCCTAACAGTCAGAAGACTGTCTGGCCGTTGCTGAGTCTGATCAATGTTCAGTAGCATACTCCTGCTGAGTTCAACTTTACTGAAGATCAACTCTGAGTTCAGTGAACTACTCCTGCTGAGTTCAGTTCCACTGACTCCTTTCAGTATACTGCTCCTGCTGAGTCCAGTATTACTGAGTCTTCTTCTCATGGTACTGAGGCTGATAGTCTGCTGAAGAACCAGCGGACAGAACTGAACGCATGAACCATGTAGGAAGGGTGTCTACTGAGTCTGAAACTCTCAGAGACAGAACAAAGAGATACAACATAATGGTTCATCAGTCAAAGTAGGGTTTTGGGATCACTCAAATCTACTGAGCACTAGGTTACTGAATCATCTCCCAACAATTTCCCCCTATTTGATGATGCCAAAACCTAACACTACAAACTGTCAGAAACAAACTCCTTACAAATATTACAAGTAGAATCAGTGGAGTTGTCATTCAAGTTCTAGACTACTAAGGGAGTTCAGAGAAGAAATATCAGAACCTATACAGAGATCTAACAACAATTTCCCCCTTTCTAACAACAATCTCCCCCTATAAATCTCATAACCACGAAAGAATCTATCAATCTAAGTAAAAACAGACAAACACAAATAAATTCAGTGAGTGTGTGAGTCAGTAATCACTTAGGTGATTCTGAGTGATAAGCATAAATAACAAGGCCATGAAGACAATAAGGTATTGTCAGGGCCGAACAACAATGATGTTTTATATATATCAGAAAATTCAGTACAGTTGATCAGTTGCTACTCCAGAGAAAAGAAAATCAAGATATAAGGAAGCTAACAACTATTTCCTGAACTGCTGGATCCGCGCTTTAAAATCTCTAGACTTCTCTTCAGGCAGCGGCAATCCATACATTCTGAATGTGTCTCTTCTGAGCTTCTGTATCAACAACATGTCAGCAGGATCTGACTCGTCAAGATCATGGGCTTGGACTGCACTTTTGACCTCTCCTTCTATAACACCAACATGTAATGACCCATCGAGCTTCAGTGGAGGGGACAGAGGTCTAGGAGCTGGGACTCTGACATCTATCTTTTCTGTTAGGGCCTTCTGAACTCTGGCATATATCTCAGGGTCGCTTTTCAGAAGCCACTGAGCAAAAGTTGTAGCCTTGTGCATGTCAGGCCAGTATCTCCAGATGTAGTACCTCTTAATAAAATCTGCTTTGAGCGTTTCCCACCTCTGTGTCCGCTCCCATGGCATCCATATATCAATTCTAGGCCATCGGTGAATTTTGAGATCAGTAGGCTTCCTGAGTCTTGTGTATTTGTAGGGAATCTCAACCTTCTCAAGAACCCTCTCTTTTGCCTGTTTCCCAGTCTTGAGCCTTAGAGCTTCTAGGTCAGCGAGTCTGAGCCTCTCTCTTGCTTCACTGATCTGTCTGGCTTCAGCTCCTCTGTCTAGATACCTTTCCATCTGCTCCTATATTTCTTTCATTTCTTGCTCTTGGGCTTTAGAAGGGGCATAAGATGGAACATGCTCTTGCTCTTCTTCTGAATCAGCAGGTGTCTGTGATTTAGACTTAGATCCACCCTGCTGACTAGTCTGCTGCTGCTGCTGCTGTTCTTTCTCTTTCTCTTTATCAGCTTCGTCGCTGATTTTCAGTTTCCTAGGGGGTTGCCTTGATCCAGGCTTCCTTCCCCCTTGAACCTTGGTCTTGCCTTTGGCAGGCGCTTTCTTAGACTTGTTAGCAGCCTCTGCCTCAGCTATCTCCCTTGCAAGCTTTTCATCAGCTTCAATCTGAACTTTTTCTTCAGGAGATATAAACCTTCTGGTTCCTTTCTTAGGTGGGGTTGGGAGTTTCAGATTCTTCTTCCCTTTACCAGCCACCAGAGGAGGTAGAGGAGTTTCCTCCTCATCAGAGTCCTCCTCAGCATATTCAGCAACCTCCTTAATGATTTCGCTTGGAGTTTGGGTTGCTGAATCTCTAGGTCCTGAGCCCCTTGGGCCGGTCTCAGCAGGCACTACATCTCCTGCTGCTGAGACACCTTGGGCCTGACCTGGGGTTTCAGTAGGAGCAGATTGTTGAGATTGAGTTGCTCCCTTTACTGACATGATTCCCCTTGGTGCCTTAGGTATCCTTTCCCTTTCCCCCTTTTTGGCATCAGCAAATGGGCCGAGGGTAGGTACCTAGACCTTCTTATTTAGACTGTCATATGCAGAGGCCAGCTGATCCAAAGCAGTCTACAATTTCTCTAGTCATTCATGGAGTTCATTCCGCTCTTCAGTCAGTTCATCACCATATATCTTGTGGGAAGTCTCCACGACTGTCTGAATAGTTTGCAACTTCTGATCCATGTTTTCTTCCATAGCCTTCTGAATATTCTGGAGTCTGAGCTCTGAGGCCTGAGTCAGGGAAGATATGGATTCAGTATGAGCTGACTGGGCTGCTTGATACTCTTCAAGAAGTTTTGTTTGAGCAGCTTCCATCAGCTTCTGTTGCTTTTCATACTCGGCTCTCTGAGTGGCTAAGGCTTCTGTTAGTATGGTAGAGAAATCAGGAGCTGGAATGTTCTGAATAGATGTATGGAGCTCCTTTATCTCCTCACTCTGAGCCTGAGTAGACTGCTTCCACCTCTTGTGGACGGCTCGGGCAAGAAGTCGGTTCTGAGCACCCTGACTTCTGAGGGCCCTGGCCACAGTCTTAGAACGTCGGGTTTTCGGGCTGGGCGCTACCTCAAAAGCAGACCCCAGCAAAAGCTGTAGTGGGTCTGCGGATTGTGAGGTACTAGCCACCGACTAACCTGGTGAGAGGATGCTGAGTGGGATTTCAGCAGTTGTTGTAGGGGCATCCACCTCCAGTTGAGATCCCTCAACAGGCTTCTCAGGGCCTGAATCATGGGGCGGGTCCTAATCATCGGGATCAGACCCATCTGAGGGAGTGGCTGCTGAAGCTGGAATTCTGTCGTTCAGTAGGGCTAGCATAGTCGCCCTCAGGTCGTCCATAGAGCAGAGATCCGCAGGCTCGGAGTAGCCTATCTTCTTGCGTATCAGTAGCTCTTCTTCGTGAAGTTGTTCGCAGGAGTGGTGTTGGATGAGTCTATTCAGAGTAGACCACGCCTGGAACCTGATCAGAATATGAAGCCGGGCCTGTCTGGCCAAAGTGACCAAGTCAGAATGACTGGCTATCTCAGGGATGGCTTCTAAGACTTCTCGGGAGACTCTGGATTGAAGAGCTAAGGCCTCTATCCCGATGGTCTTTGATTCTGACGCTGTCTCCGAATCTTTGATTTCTATCGAAGACGTCTCTTTCTCAGCAGACAGAATGCTGCTGAGAGGTGGAATGTCCAAAGGGGTTTGAGTGATTGAAGTAACAGGTTCAGCTCCTGCCCCTTGTTCTACTTCCTCTCCCTTTTCAGTGGAGACTGCTTTCTCCACTGAGGCAGTCTTCTCAGATGACTCTGCCTCATCTCTTAGTTGCAGGGGAGGTACAACTACAGCTTTACTGACCGTCTTCTGTTTCTTGGTCGGTGTTTTCTGAGCTGTTTTGGGTGGCGACCTCTTCTTGGAAGGAGTAGAGGTCTTCTGAGAGCCTTTCTTGGGCTCAGCAGGCCCTGAACCAATCTGCTTAAGGGCTACTGCCCTGCTCTGGAACCTCACCTTCTTAGGGTTGAAGTACCCTTTGTCAGCGTAAATAGTGTGGTCAGCCCCACAAAGATCTTCTATCATGACCGTCAGCTTCATTCCGTATAGTAGCTTTCCTTTGACAGTCAGACACTTAGAGGTCTTATCGAATTTTGCTGCCTGGGTCATGAACTCCTTCAGAAAGAATTTAGTCCAGTTGATCCGTGCATGGTCATATATCGCCATCATCGTCTGAATCTTCGGTCTGGACACCTGATCAAATGACCCAACCTAGCTAGTCAATATCTGCGTGACTATGTAAGCCAGTGCTCTATACTGAGGCAACATCGCATTCTTCAGGAAGGCAGCCCCGAACGTCGTAGGCTTGCCGCAAAAGATCTCTAGATACTCGTCCATGAGATCGTCCTTGTAGCCAACTGTGTTGAACC
Organism: Lavandula angustifolia; assembly: GCA_028984105.1. NCBI lineage: Eukaryota > Viridiplantae > Streptophyta > Magnoliopsida > Lamiales > Lamiaceae > Lavandula > Lavandula angustifolia. Next base: position 9,062,454 of record CM054811.1, read on the forward strand.
CGGTGCTGGAAGCTTAAAGCTCCGCTGAAGAGCTTCTCTAATAAACATCTGCTTAATCTCCGATACAGCACGGGCGGGATCTGCTACTTGATGAATGACGAATTGGCCTCGGATATCACCATCTACTGACTCAGAGTTCAGATAGAGCTCTGAAATCTGTCGCGGAAGGAAGTAAGATGGCTTCCTGGACATAAAGGCTTCCAGCCCTGAAGCCCTCAGTGCTTCAAAGATCTCTTCCATGAAATCCAGCTCGCAGGCATCGAAATCCATGATTGGCTCACACCAAACGCGGTCTTTTTCGAAGATTTCTGTCATATTAACATGAGTGATGACTGATCCTGTCATGATTTTAATATGCAAAAGAAAGTATCAGTATCGAAGAATATTATCAAGAAATCTACGTGTTACTAAATATGCATGAGATTTACCACAATAATTTCTGAGAGGTTTTAAGAGATGTTTGCAAAGAGTGAATGCTTTTTCTCAGAAAATCTCTCGGGCTCAAAGTTGCAGAGTAAAATGGCGGTTTTGTAACTTTAAACGTTTTTTATATATGATCAAGAAGATGAACAGTTATTAATCCAAGGTTCAATTCAAATCTGCTTTCTGAGATGGACGGCTAAGATTTAATGTTATAAAATAGGTAATGATCAACGTAGTCGCCTAAGTCAAATTATAGTTGTATATAATTCACCTCTCCCATCATCGACATCCCGAACTTATCCTTCATCATTTTCTCAAACTGCTGACATATGATGACGTTCTTCGATCCGAATATTATGTCATCTACGTAGATCTGCACAAGTAAGATATCGTCTTCCAGTCGAATGTTGAATAATGTGCGGTCTACTGTGCCCTTTTGAAAACCTTTCTGAAGAAGAAACTCAGATAGGGTATCGTACCAAGCCCTGGATGCTTGTTTTAACCCATATAGACCATTTCTGAGTCTGTAGACCTGATGTCCCTGCTGAAAGCCGGGAGACTGTTCTACATAGACTTCTTCATTCAGCACGCTTTTCAGGAACGCAGACTTCACATCCATTTGATAAACTCTGAATCGCTGATGTGTTGCGTAGCCTAGGAATAGTCTGATTGCCTCCAATCTTGCAACTGGAGCGAAGGTTTCGTCGAAATCTATCCCTTCGGCTTGATAGTAGCCTTTTGCCACGAGTCTTGCTTTGTTCCTTACTATAACATTGTTTTCATCTCGTTTGTTCTTGAAGACCCATTTAGTTCCAATCACATGTTGATGCCGGGGTCTGTCAACAAGCTCCCATACTTCATTTCTCGCGAACTGGTTCAGCTCCTCCTGCATAGCTATGATCCAATCAGCATCCTTGAGTGCGTCCTCAACTGACTGAGGTTCTCAGTAGACAAGAAGCAGGAATATAATGCGCTTTCTCCCTGACAAAATCTGGATCTTGTCTTTACATTAGCTGAAGGATCTCCAATAATCAAGTCAGAATTGTGAGCGTCCAGCCACGATCGACGATGTTTCAACTCTTCATCTGAAATTTGTTCAACACAGATAGTAGGTGAGTTAGGCATTTCAGTTGTACTATTCTGAGATTGAAGTAATTCAGTTACGAGAGTTGGGTCTACTGAGTCACCAGGTTCAGGGGCATTCAGCTCAGGAACTTCATTTGTTCCCCCTGAATTATTATCCTCAGTAGAGGTCTCAGTTACCGCTTGGGTTTCTTCATCGACCTGAGTTACCTGGGATTGACTCTGTTCAGTAGAGTCAATCTGTTCAGCTACTTCTGCTTCTGGTTGAGATTCAGTTGTATTATCTTCAGTTTCCTCTTCTGAATCATCATCCCAACACAGCTGGATCTTTTCAACTTTATCTTTTAGGCTCAGATCCTGTAGCTGCTTACTGATGTCCTCAGATTCTGATTTTGAGTTCCTGCTCCTACCTTTAGTAGCAAACTCATTAAAAACAACATGAGGGCTTTCCTCCACGCAAAGGGCCCGGTAGTTAAAAACTCTGAAGGCTTTGCTGACCCGAGAGTATCCTAAGAAGACTCCCTGGTCTGATTTGCTATCAATAGTCTTTAACTGGTCCTTCCCATTATTGTGGATAAATCACGAACACCCAAAAATATGGAAATAAGATATGAAAGGCTTCCTGCCGTTCCATAATTCATATGGTGTCTTCTTATGTTGCTTAGTCAGTAGAGATCTGTTCTGAGTGTAACATGCAGCGTCAGTTGCTTCTGTCCAGAATTTGGTTGGGAGTCCTGAGTCTGCGAGCAGGGTTCTTGCTGCTTCTTTGAGTGTTCTATTCTTCCTTTCTGCAACCCCATTTTGTTGAGGTGTGCGCGCGGCAGACCTCTCATGCTCTATGCCTTCAGTTTTGCAGAACTCCTCCACCATCGAATTCAGGAACTCAGTTCCTCTGTCTGAACGTATCTTTATAATCTTGGTATTCTTCTCAACACTGAGCTTTTTCAGAAGCGTAGGCAACTCTGTTTTGACGTCAGACTTGTTGGCAATAAATATGACCCATGTGTAACGCGAGTAGTCATCAATGACCACTAAAGCATACTTTTTGCCTCTGATCGTCACTGGAGAGACTGGACCAAATAAATCCATATGTAGCAGCTGAAGGATTCCATCAGTGGAAGGCGATGGAACATGCGGATTTTGCTTCTTTGTTCGTCTTCCCTTCAGACATGCTTCACACTTAGTGTCTTTGCTGAATACTTCATTCGGCAGTCCTCTTGCTAGAGTGTTTCTAGCTAGCTTGTTGAGCGTCTTGAAGTTGAGATGGCTGAGTCTTCTGTGCCAGAACCACCCTGTTCTGTTGTCGTTCTTCGCCAACAAACAAGCTTCAGGTTCAGCTGAGTTCCAGTCAGCTACATAGATATTCTTTTTGTGCGAGCCTGATAACACTGTTTTCCCTGTAGATTTATCAATGACATCACAGAAACTAGCGTAAAAAATCACTCTATTCGAGTTATCACAAAATTGACTAACATAGAGAAGATTATGCTGAAGTCCTTCAACATATGATACTCTTGGAACTGTGGCAGTTCCAATGTTGAGTGTTCCATAACCTCTGGTATAGCCTTTTGCATTATCTCCAAACTCGATTCTGGGTCCTTCTTCAGTAGTATAATTCTTCAGTGGGTCCTTCTGGTATGTCATATGTCTTGAGCATCTGATGTCCACATACCAAGGGTCCTTGTGCACCTGCAAAATAGAATTATATTCAGCTACCCTTTATTTTGATTTTGGGTCCTTAGATGTTAGTTTTGGAAACCTAAATCTGTCTCACGACCCTGGTGGTCTCAGACAGTTTCTTTCCACTCTGATCAACATACTTGACCACTGGACTGGTCGATGCTGACTTCTGAGGCTTCACAGGTTCAGGAGTCCTGATCTTCTGAGTAGGTGGACAACTAACCTTTGCCTTCTGAACGACTTTCTTCTTCCTTTTCTGACTTTTGGATCCTCTTCTGACTATAGGATCATAGTAATATGACCCATACTGAGCTGGATGTGTCAGCTGTGGAGGTCCATACTCATCAGCCCATTTAACTCTGCTGGTTCCCCCTTGACTGAACTGGGGTGATTTTGAGCTAATCTTCTTGTCAGAATGCTGATAGCTGAGATGAGGTGCCTTCATCTTCTGTTTGTTCTTGGCTAGGGGGTGCAGCATTGATAGTCTCCCCTTGAACAAACCTATCAGCTTGCCGATTTTCTGAGCGTACGGGGGCAGATGAGGAGGCTCCATGACTGAATCCAAGTCCCTCCTTGCAGTGCTTAGGCTTGTTGTTGGCTAGCATTGCCTCAAGCTTCTTTTCAGCGCCCATGTACCTCTTTGTCATCAGATTCCTCCAGACATCATCACTCTTCTTAAGCGTTTCATGTTCGGTCTGAAGTCCTGACAACTCTTGCTTCAGTAGACTCAGTTCAGTATCCTTCTGAGTCAAGTCATTGGTCAGTACTGAGATATGATCTTCTTGATGCTGATCAGAGAGTTAATCTCCTCCCTGAGTCTCAACACAAGTGCTTCTGACTCAGTAGTAACCTGACTCTCCTGAGAAAGTGTCTCTGATTCTCCACTTTCAGGATATCCAACTCCTGAAGAGTCTTACTGAGCTGCAGGCTTATCTGAATCTGCTCGTCTAGTAATTCCTCATACGCGATCGAGATATCCTGATTTTCTTCTGCACCTGAAATAGTGTCATGTGTGCAGTGTGGAGAGGAGTTAAATGGAGCGTGAGAGTTTACCTCGTCCTCTTCTCCTACTATGAGACACTTTTCAGCATCTTCTTCAAGCTCTACGGTCATGAATGCCGCTTCATCATCTGATGAATCCATGAAGGAGTCGACTTCATCTGAGAGTTCACCAGCAATATATGCTTGACGCTTCTTGATGAACTTCTCCCTTCGAGCTTTACGTGCTGCTCTCTCAGCAGTACTGAGCTCAGGACAGTCGTACTGATAGTGTCCTGGCTTCTTGCAGTTGTAGCAGGTGGTGACTCTATCTTCTTTGCTCTCACTGTGTTTCGACTGAGCTAAGTCCTCCTGTTTCCTGCAATCAGAAGTATGCGATTCAGGAGTTCGCTTGGGTGTATATTCTGACTTACCCTTAGAGTCTCTGACGACTCTAGAGAGTTTTCTGCGCCTCTCCTTTTCCTTCTGATATTTCACGACAAGCAGTGCGTATTTCTTAGCTAGGTTTCCTTCTTGTAGATCACTGAGTGAAGGTTCTGCCTTGCTAGACGCGGGAGCCATTGTGTTAACTGCTGCTTTGAAAGCATGGTCGATTTGAGTGTCAGCTTCAGCTCGCTGCTTCCTTTGGGGTAGGCCGAACTTGAACTCCTCAGCTTTTAATTATGAAAAGATATGATCAAGAGAAACAATATCAAGGTCAGAATGTCTTAGCAATGTAGCAAATGGAGTCCAATTTGTTGGGATTTTGTATACTGGAAGCACTTTTTATGCTTATATACAATGTGTTTTGTCCTTACAACTATTTTATTCTCCTATCTGATAAATGTATATATTTGCACATGTAATCCTTTATCTTGTACAAAAGTTAGATTTGTGTAGTGTGTCGGGTATCACAGAAGACAACACAAATTGGTTGAACTGACAAGATATAAAAACGAGTTATCACGGTGAGACAACTTCAGGATAAGTTGTCGGTTTAAGCTGCAGTTTAGATAAGAAGTGGCTTGTCTTAGATGCTTGTCTTTACTAGTACACTGAAGGTGGTGTATTGACGGATCACAGTGAGATGTGTTCTCCTAACTGACCTTAGTGGAAAACCAAGATCTCGGTGACTTAGCTGGTCTTAAGCTTGGTAAGACTTTAGCTGAGTGCATTTGACTATCTATCACTTTGACTTACTATGGTGAACATCATCGCGACCGGATCTACGTATCTTGGGTGTCAGTAGTTATTTGTGGCTCAGGTCGGATCTACGGATTCTCTAGTGGAATGAATCTGTGTTTATTAATTAATTTTGCTCTGGGCTGAGCATAGATAATTAATTAATTTGAGGCCCAGCTTTATTTCTTGTATTAGATCCCTGATCTGGCCCAATTACTTGCCTAGTTATTTATTGTCTCTCAGAAATTATTATTAATGGATTAACGTATTTTTACATTATTTAATAATGTTATTTATCTGGAATTAATTGGCTGGGCCAATTAATTGATAAATATAAGTAGCCCAGTGGATTAATTAATTATATTATGGGCTAGTTATGTGGAAGCTCATTAGAAATATAATTATATTAATAGGCTACAAATATATTAATATGATATTGGCTTTTGAAGCCTATATATATTAGTATTATGTTCAGAAATAGAATGTACATAAAAACACACACGCACGCATGTGTTAGAGAGAGACAGTAATCTTAATTTTCTCCAGTTCTCGACCACCCAGAGGGAGAAAAAGGCCGGGACACAGATCCGAAGATCTGACACAGGAGCAACAAACAAAGCCGCGACAACATACGAAGGAGGAAGGTATCGTTTCTAACCCTCAATTATCCTTGAATTAGTATCAGAGCCTGATTTAGGCTCTGATTGTTGCTGTTAGATGCATGATTAGGTTTTATTTCCGTCATTATCGGGCTAATTTCGTGTTTGGGGCAGCCTGCGAGCCACTGTTTTGACCCCGTTGTAACGTTTTTCTCGTGAGAAAATCCACGAGTAGATTATAGGACCTATTTGTTATGTGATTGTACTATTTTTTGTACTGTAATTGGTCCGGGAGGCACAAAAAACGAGACGAAGAAGAACCTGATTTTCGCAGCAAAAACCCTAGTTTTCTAGGGTTCCGCCGCATCTTGCGGTGGAGATTCCTGGCGCGTCCGGAGTCCGATCGACGAACGGCTTGAACCTCTGGAATTCTCGTCTTACGAGCTTCGCGTCGATAGGTCGTAAGGGATCATCCGATCTCGCATGCGATCAGAATTGATGTCTGAAGTTGGCTGCTCGTTATAAATTCGTTCCAGCAAATCGTTTGAAATTCGGGAAATTGAGGAACTAATCTCGGTCGGAATCCGTTACCTAGTGGTCGTGAGTGTTCCAATTATGTTTCCCCTCTTTCAATTGATCGAATCACGGCTCGGAAAGGGAGAATTCGGGTGGCGAAAGTGGCGGCGGCACGAGGCGCAGTTTTGCGTGTGCACGACGTCGTGGCGGCATTTGTCGTCGGAATTGGGCCGCCTAAACGCGTGGGTCGTGTTTGTGGCGGCCAGAGATGACGAGGACAGCGGCGCCGACCTAGGAAGGCGTGGCGATGCGCGGTCTGCGACTTGCAGGCGCGGCCGCGCGTTCACGATTTAGGCAGCGCCGCGCGGCGAGAGCTGCAGCAATATCGCGGCGCAGCGCGCGAGAGGCGGAAGCGGCGCGGCGCGGCGTCGGGAAGGGCTGGAAGACGGCGGCGGCGGCTTCTTGAGGTAGAAGACGCTGACGTGGCGCGCCACGTCAGCCCTTGCTGACTGATCGGCCAACGTGTCTGCCACGTGGCAGACGCCCCGATGACATGGCTATGCAGTTTTTGATGCAGTTTTCGACGCAGTTTCTAGATTCGAAGATTTTGAAGATTTCGAAGATCTGTATTTTGATCGGACAATGTAATAGTTAGGAATTACGTGTTTTTAAAGCCTGATAACGACGTTTTAAATTTTTTATTTGTGCATTTATTTATTATTATGCTTTAGCATGCGATTATGTGATTAATTGCGCTTAGAAAAGCATGTAAATAGGATTTATATCATTTTTAAAGCATGTTTTATTTTTCGCGAGCACGTTTTATTATGTGCGCTTAGAAATTGCATGCTTTAGGAATTATGTGGGAATGCATGATACGTTACAAACCTTTTGATTAAAAAGACTAAGCAACATTAAATTAAATGTTTAATTAGATTCCATTAATTTGGATATTAAACACTTAATTGGACCTCCATTAATTGGACTCTACACAAAAGTAGTAAGATTATGTGAGTAAACGTCCACTTGCGTGGCTTGCTTGCATCTTTGAGCTACAACTTTTGTGAGATGAGTTTTCCAAAACAATATTTGATTATTATTGAGTAGTGGGAGCGAAGCCGTAAACGTCCACATTCGTGGCTTGCGTGCTTAGTAAACACGAGTACTCTAGAAGATAATAATTAAATATAGGATGGCTAATTAGATCAAATTGAATGCGGCATGGTTCGAATAAGTATGTCATTTTCGAGAATTTAATTCTATTTTGGTCAAATTAATGGTCAATGCTTAGATGTCACCGCAGGTACAATTCACTTCCCTCGAAGTCCCTTCCCGCGTTTTAATAGTGACATGGTCCAGAATATCGAACTATTAATTCCATTCGTCTTAAGAACCTAGGCGTGGATTAGAATTAAAGAGCTAGGTAAATAGCTTGGTTTAGGGTTACGCTAGTAAACGTCCACCTGCGTGGCTTGCTAGTGGAATTCCTAGAGCCGTTCGAGGTTTTTAACATCATTGTTTTTTCAAAAGGTTATAATGATCGTTAATTACGAATTATGTGCAAATTATTTTTCCTTACATGCTTTTATTTTAATTATTTTTCAGATATGTCTGTTCAAGTTGTTGTTAATGGTCTTATGAGCCGACCCTTAAAGGGTATTGACAACTATAAAGAGTAGAGGAGAAACCTTACACTAATGTTCCAAAATGAGAAGATCTTGTATGTTCTCAGTACCCCTGAACCTGAACTCCCAGAAGAAGAGGCGACTGAGGAGCAGATAAGGGAATCTGAAAAGTGGGTAGAAGATAATGACAAGACTCGTTTTGTCATTCTATCCACTATGGTTGATTCTCTTGCTTCACAGTATGAAAACACGCCTCATGCGGGAGTGATATGGGATTCCATGGCTGAAAAGTTTGGTGAGACTAACAGATCTCAGAGATTTCATCTTCTGAGGCAGGTTACTACCTACAAAATGGCTGAAGGTGCATCCGTGCAGGATCATGTTTTATATATGATCGAGCTGCTAGATCGACTTGCAAATGTTGGTGGTGTCTTGGATCTTGGCATCAAGATAGACATCATTCTACATTCACTACCTAAGTCATATGAGAACTTCTGCCTAAATGTAGTGATGTCAAGGAAAGACTACACTCTGAATGAACTTTCGAGAGAGTTAATTATTGCAGAAGGAATCATGGGTCAGATTAAAGGTAAGGGAACCCAAATCTTGAACACTACTAGCAGCTCAAGGAACCCTCCGAAAGGTAGATTCCAGAAAAGGGCAAGAAGGCTACGAACTTCAAGTAGAAAAGTGGGAGCACAAAGTTACCACCCCACCGGAGGGGTTCAAAAACCTAAGGGGAAGTGTTTCAAGTGTGGTAAGGTTGGACATTGGAAGAGTGAATGTCCCAACTTCAAGGCAAAATAGAAAGGTACACACATCGCCTTAGTAATTGAAACTGTGCTTGTCTCCGCATCTACCCATGAATGGGTAGTAGATTCCGGAGCAACTGATCATGTTTGTTACTCCTTGCAGGGGTTTCTGCAGAAAAAGGGTTCTGGCTGATGGCGAGGTGGTGGTTTCCATGGGCAATGGATCGCGAGTTCCAGCTATTGCCATAGGAGATTTACTTTTATCTGTTTTAGACTCTAGTTTAGTATTAAGAGATGTTTTATTGGTTCCTGAGTTTAGGCAAAACATTATTTCCGTTTCTACTTTTTATTGTGGATGGTTATAGATCTGTTTTTGATGATCAAATTTCGATTTCAAAAGGGAAAGATCTTATCTGCAATGGGACTTTAAATGGATCTCTATATACTATTACGTCTAATCCATGTATATCTGTTAATGTTGCTTCCTCATCATTAAATCCTAAGAAAATGAAAGAATCTTCTAAGGTAAACCAAACTTATCTATAGCACTTAAGACTAGGTCACATCAATCTAAATAGGATCCAAAGGTTGGTAAAATATAGATCATTGGAGTCTCTCCAAGTTGAACCATTTCCAACTTGCGAATCCTGCTTGGAAGGTAAGATGGTGACTAGGCCTTTTAAGGCAAAGGGTTATAGAGCCATAGAAGCATTAAGTTTGATACATTCTGACTTGTGTGGACCTATGTCTACACAAGCTCGTGGAGGGTATGAGTACTTTGTCACATTTACTGACGATTACTCGAGGTATGGATATGTTTACCTTCTTCGCCACAAGTCGGATTGCTTTGAAACCTTTAAGGAATTCAAGGCAGAAGTGGAGAAGAAGTTAGGTAAAGAAATCAAAACACTGCGATCTGATCGTGGTGGGGAATACCTATCCAATGAGTTCAAGGACTACTTGACAGAATGTGGGATTACACCCCAACTGACAGCACCGGGCACGTCTCAGCAAAATGGTGTGTCAGAGAGAAGGAACCGAACTCTCCTATAGATGGTTCGGTCCATGATGAGTTATGCAACTTTGCTAGTTTCCTTTTGGAGATATACCCTAGAGACTGCAGCATACTTGCTGAACCGTGTGCCATCCAAGTCGGTTAACACGACTCTAGTCGAGTTGTGGAACGGGCACAAGCCCAGTATGCACCACATAAAGATTTGGGGGTGTCCTGCTTATATGTTGAATAAATAGGCCGACAAGTTGGATCCACGTTCAGAGGTTATGTTGTTCATAGGATATCCGAAGGAAACGAAGGGTGGTTATTTTTATGATCCTAAAGAACAGAAGATCGTGGTCAGCACCAATGCTCGGTTCTTAGAGGAGGATTATATTAGTAATCATAAGTCTCGAGTTGAGATCATCCTTGAGGAATTACAAGGTGATCGAGATCCACTCACAGAGCCAATTGTGCAAGATAGAGCTCCACGAGCAACTGCACAATCAATTAACAAAACTCCTGACACTCTTCGACGTAGTGGGAGGGTGATATTTACACCTGATCGGTATATGTTCACTGGGGAGACTTCTGACCATCTCCCGGTAGATGAACAAGACACCGTGGATCCCTGGACTTACAACGAAGCCGTGGGAGATGTAGATGCAGATTGATGGAGAATCGCCATGGACTCAGAATTTAAGTCCATAACTGATATGGATGTATACGAGATCACTGAACTACCTTAGGGCTGCAAGGTCATTGGTAGTAAGTGGGTATACAAAAGAAAGAGAGGATCGAATGGAGAGATCATGGCATTTAAGGCCAGACTAGTGGCAAAGGGTTTTACCCAAAAAGAAGGTATGGATTATGAAGAGACCTTCTCACCTGTAGCAATGATCAAGTCTATTAGGATTCTCCTTGCCATAGCAACTCACATGAACCTAGAGATCTGGCAAATGGATGTCAATACCGCATTCTTAAATGGGCACCTTTAAAAAGGTAGAGACATCTATATGAAACAACCAGATGGTTATGTGAAGGAGGGTGAAGAGCATCTAGTTTGGAAGCTTAAGAAGTCTATTTATGGACTTAAGCAAGCTTCCCGGTTATGGCACCAGCGTTTTGACGAGGTAGTCAAATCCTATGGTTTTGTATCCTGTCCTAACGAGGTGTGCGTGTACCGTATCTGTGTTAATGGAACATTGGTGTTTCTTGCACTTTACGTAGATGACATCCTTCTCATTGGCAACAATGTTGAAGTGTTATCAGACGTAAAGACATGGTTATCCGAGCAGTTTCAAATGAAGGACTTAGGTGAAGCTGCTTACATCCTTGGGATCAAGGTTATCCGAGATCGCCAGAAAAGGATGTTAAGCTTGTCACAAGCGTCCTACATTGATACTGTTATTGCTCGTTTCGGCATGTAAAATGCCAAGAGAGGTTCGGTACCTTTCAGACATGGCATTTTTCTATCTAAGAATCAGTGCCCTAAAACGCCTGAAGAGATAGAATGTATGAGGCTAGTACCATATGCTTCCGCTGTCGGTAGTCTCATGTATGCAATGCTTTGTACGAGACCAGATATCTCATATGCTGTAGGCATGGTCTCAAGATATTAGTCTAATCCTGGACAAGCGCACTGGACTGCGGTCAAAAATATTCTCAAGTACCTTAAACGTACTAGGGACTATATAATTTTTTACCAGTCAGACAGTCTAGTGCCTTTGGGTTATACGGATTCAGATTTCCAGGCTGACAGAGACGAGAAGAAGTCGACCTCGGGTTATGTGTTTACCTTGGGAGGTGAAGCCATTTCATGGAGGAGTGCAAAGCAGAAATGCATTACAGACTCAACCATGGAAGCAGAGTATGTGGCTGCTTCAGAAGCCTCGAAAGAGGCAGTTTGGCTCAAGAATTTCCTCCAAGATCTTGATATTGTTCAGAATTTGCCTAAGGCAATCACGATTTATTGTGATAATGCTGGTGCAGTGGCAAATTCTAAGGAACCTAGATCTCACAAGGCGTCTAAACACATAGACAGGAAGTACCACATTATACGAGAATTCATAAATCGAGGCGACGTACTCATAGAAAAGATCGGAACTAAAGACAACCTAGCTGATCTATTCACAAAGAGCTTACCAATTCTCGCTTACGAGAATCATGTTCGTGGCTTAGGACTGGTAGAGATGTCCCCCACTTAGGACTGCAGAAACTTTTGTATACGTGAGAGAAGAGGAGTGATAGATAGGATACACAACTAAATACTAGTTTGTATCTAGAACTGACACATTGTATACTAAAAGTTTGCTTTAGTATAAGTGGGAGAATTGTTGGGATTTTGTATACTAGAAGCACTTTTTGTGCTTGTATACAATGTGTTTTGTCCTTACCACTATTTTATTCTCCTATCTGATAAAATAGTGAGATTTTGGGATTTTGTTTACTAGAAGAGGTGTATTGATGGATCACAGTGAGATGTGTTCTCCTAATTGGCCTTAGTGGAGAACCAAGATCTCGGTGAGTTAGCTGGTCTTAAGCTTGGTAAGACTTCAGCTGAGTGCATTTGGCTATCTATCACTTTGACCTACTATGGTGAACGTCATCGCGACTGGATCTACGTATCTTGGGTGTTAGTAGTTATTTGTGGCTCAGGCGGTTGTCTGTATTTTGCAACTGTATCCTAGTAAAAAAGGTTGATAACATCCCCTGAGGAACTCGAAAGGATTACCACACTAAACCCGGCCGGTTGATTAAGTTCAGGTGTGTTAATAAGGTCGAGTGGTACTACTCAGGAATATAAGATGTTAATTAATTTAAGTTGTCAGTGAGCTTAATTAATTAACGAATATTTCTATCTTAAATACGGAGATCGATTAAGTCTAAAATACAAGCCCTTGGCCCAGATACAATTTGGGATAAAGGGGTGAGTCAGCACAGATTCTCTAGTGGAATGAATCTGTGTTTAATAATTAATTTTGCTATGGGCTGAGCATAGATAATTAATTAATTTGAGACTCAGCTTTATTTCTTGTATTAGATCCCTGATCTGGCCCAATTAGTTACCTAGTTATTTATTGTCTCTCAGAAATCATTATTAATGGGTTAATGTATTTTTATATTATTTAATAATATTATTTATCTGGAATTAATTGGCTGGGCCAATTAATTGATAAATATTAGTAGCCCAGTGGATTAATTAATTATATTATGGGCTAGTTGTGTGGAAGCCCATTAGAAATATAATTAAATTAATAGGCTACAAATATATTAATATTATATTGGCTTTTGAAGCATATATATATTAGTATTCTATTCAGAAACAGAGTGCACATAAAAACACACACGCACGCACGTGTTAGAGAGAGACAGTAATCTTAATTTTCTCCAGTTCTCTGACCACCCAGAGGGAGAAAAAAGGCCGGGACACAGATCAGAAGATCTGACACAGGAGCAACAATCAAATCCGCGACAACATACGAAGGAGGAAGGTATCGTTTCTAACCCTCAATTATCCTTCACAATGTCCGTCCGGCAGTGCTCTCAATATCTTGAGATTCATTTCTCGGTTGGAGAATGTCTTTCCCAGTCCGTTGATGGTGTTCATCAGATCCGTAAATCTGAGGTTAAGTTCTTCAATCGTGTCGCCGGGCATGAGAGACAGTCTCTCCAGCTTCTGAAGTTCCAGCGCCAGTTTGTTTTCTTTTATCTTCTGAGTCCCCCGACTCAGTAGCGCTAAAGCGTCCCAGAGTTCCTTTGCGGACTTGCAGTCCTGAACTCTTCCGAGATAGGAATCACTCAGGGTGGTCAGTGTGGCATTTCTGGCAACCCGGTCTAAGTTGTGAAGCTTCTTCTCCTCAGGGGTGAAGAGACTCTATCTTTGGGGATCTTTTTCCCGGTCACCATGCAGCCTCCTTGTGCTAGATCCTGGGTTTCGACACTATCAATCATCGGAACGATATGTCCGTCCTCCAGTACCTCTGTCATGCTATTATGGAGGGAAGTCATATGTGCCTCCATTCTGACTCGCCATACCCCGTAGTTCTCTACTGAGAACATGGGTACCATCCTGATTCCTGACATATCAGACATTGAAAATTATGATATGAATGAAGAATGATATGCAGTGAAAACGTTTTCTGGATCCGTTCTAGTAGACTAGTTTCAGAAAACAAGAGTCTTAGAGAACTCCTGCTCTTATACCAATTGTTGGTCGCGATATAAACGTTCAGGTGTAGAGGGGGGGGGGTGAATACACCTGAAAACTTTCTCAACTAAAACGCGAACAGTCCCTTTTAGGAAGATGTCGTACTGAACATGTTCAGTAGACCAGATAAGCTGTTCTGAATCACGTGGGAGAGTGACTGACTTCACTGAGGCCTGCTAGCTGACATAGGTCAGAATTCAGTACCATTGAGCTGAAGTTCAGTAGAGTGCAGAAATGTGTAGGCCCAAATTCAGTTGAGTTAGAAAATGTTTTTAAGAAAACTGTTTCAGTATATTAGTGCAATCTTTTAAGCTTTGCTGAAACATAGTTGAATGATATTGAAAGATATTTTCAGTATGAACAGTAATCAATGCAACAGTAAAAACAGAGCACACAGAACACAAGCAATTTTAAAGTGGTTCGGATCCAACAATTCTACGTCCACTATCCCAAAAAGATCAGGAGGCTATTTTATTATACTGAGTTAGTCTCAGTTGGTTTGTGCACTAGACAAACACTGGTCTTGAGATTCATACTGAGCAAGTCTCAGTTTACAAGGTATCAAACTTAAGTGTTTGACAAACTCTCCAACTATGAAGGAGTTCTTTACAATAAAGAACAGTTCAAGTATGAACTCCTTCGTTCTAAGCTATAGATATAGTCTGCGAGCTTAGGTTAGAGGGAAGGGAACGAGAAAGTGGCTTCTAGAGCGACGAACGGTTAAGTATGAACTCTGGGTTCGTATTCAGTCGCTTGGATACTAGAGGCTTATGATCTGATTCAGCTTGGTTCCCTTTGAGCAAGTATCGCCTTTCACAGGGAATAACTCTTTGAAGTTCTTGCGGGAAGCTTTAAGTCGATTCTGAGTTGCTCGTAAATGCTTGTGTGTTATTATATGTGTCGTGATCTTTGATTTGAAATCTTCCCTCTATTTATAGAGCAGAGACATGGATAGGTCCATTAGAGACGACGATCCATGTGTCTCTCTCTTTTGGGTAGCTAACGGCTCTTTCAAAGTATGGTGACAGAGTCCTTTCCCTCCATTTCTGGAAAGATGTTGACTTGCAGCTTTAATCAGAAAGAGGACAGCTGGCTGCTTGTCATTAGTCGAGGCTGAAGAAAGTAGGTGAGACAAACAGACTTCAAGATAGATCTGAAGCTAACTTCTCTATACCTCGTATGACTCTCTGATTTGACTTATAAGATCTCCTAACAGTCAGAAGATTGTCTGGCCGTTGCTGAGTCTGATCTATGTTCAGTAGCATACTCCTGCTGAGTTCAGCTCTACTAAAGATCAACTCTGAGTTCAGTGAACTACTCCTGCTGAGTCCAGTATTACTGAGTTTTGTTCTCATGGTATTGAGGCTGATAGTCTGCTGAAGAACCAGCGGACATAACTGAATGCCTGAACCATGTAGGAAGGGTGTCTTCTGAGTCTGAAACTCTCAGAGACAGAACAAACAGATACAACATAATGGTTCATCAGTCAAAGTAGGATTTTGAGATCATTCAAATCTACTGAGCTCTAGGCTACTGAATCATCTCCCAATAATGATCAACTTGTCTTGAAATGCTACAGGGTAGGGATGAATAATAATGACAGTCTACTTGCCCAACTTGGAACAATAATGCTACAACCACTTGCCCATATGTCAGTCTGGTGTTGCAATAATGCTACTACAATGAGATGACAAATTGTTGTCAATGATGCTACTGCAACATTACTTTCATTTTGTTTGACCACATGTTATTGTTCTTTGAAAAATAATATCAAGGTGATATAAACAATTCGAATTGCAAATAAAAAGTTTGCATAGATAAGTGAAAAATAACAATAATTGTTCCCTAAGCTATTACAACGAGATGGCATCGCAGAGAGCCTTCATTGAAAAACATAACATGGGCAAGGAAAATAAGTTAAAGAGTAGACAGTCATCCATGTCTAGATTACAACCACCCGCATCTTTGTTTGATCTCATTCGACATTTTGGCAAAGTTGAAAAGCAATGCATCATTGAAGTTACTCGTATCCTGTTTGCAATAATCCCATTCTCGTAGTTGAAGCTCCATATCTTTTAGTTGCATTTCCTTGTTTTTTTGTTCAATTTCCACATTTTTTTGTTTCATCTTCTCGTTGTGTATTTCTTGTAATTGATCACATCTGACTGGATCAACCTGACCTGTATGTGCTTTGGCTTTAGTCTTCTACTATCCCATAGGACGTGTTCGAGTTGACTGTGCATCGCCAGATGTGTGACTACCTGAGTCGGATGTTTTTGACTTCTTGCGAGCACTACTAGCCATTGCTTTAGGATTCCATTTTTCTGCCAATGTCATTACCTTCCATACATGGAGGTACTTGAACTCTTTGTTCGAGTGCTGGTTGCGCCACTTAGTTTGAACTGCCTCTAAGACGTCTTCGTGGCTTTGCCCACTTGCCCGATGATTAAAGAAATTATTATATCATTGTGAAAACAAATTTACATCAGGAATGACACGATAATAAGCTGATTTTACAGCTTCAGGTAGCCGGTTAGTAGTACTAGTCGGCCTATGATCGTTGTAATAAGCCGCCACTTTTTCCCAAAATACCTTCATTTTTTGTTGATTTCCAACTCTTGCATCGGTGCTCACGGTACACCAAGATTTAGCTACACAGGTCTCCTCATCATGTGACCAAAACGTCCTACCCTTTTTAGGGGGTGGAGTAATTTCCTGGACATAATCATCTTCATCTTCATTGACAAGGCTAGTATGTTCTACCCCTGCTTATGAAGAATGTTGTGGAAATTGAGAACCCGGATATTGAAATGGTACTTGTTGCGAACCAAAAAGAGAGCTTCTGGAATTCGGTGGTATTCCATATTGCGAAAATTGATAATATTGTGGTGGAAATTGAGAATGTGGTGTAAGTGGCGGAAATTGTGAAAATTGTGGATATTGAGAATATTGAGGAAATTGTTGATAGTATTGCGGGTTGGGACTATGGAGCACTGGGGGAGATTTTTTAGAATCCGGATTTCGAGAATTGGAATTTTCGGCTATTTCTAAAGAGGAAATATTGAGGTCTGAAATTTTTTGGGATGTAAAAATTGGAAATGTGTGATATGAACTTTTGCATTCAGCTAAGTATATATAGAATTTTTTTTTACCGTTATAATTTATAATGTTACAATTTATAAACGTTAGTGTGAAGAATTAATGTTGTTTGTCATATTGTAATAATGTTTAGAGAGAGACGGCGAAAAACATATTGTGAAGAATTAATATTTGAGAGAGAGACATTTATGTTTGGGAGAGAGACTTTCTTGAATATTAGTCTTCATTAATTTGGGAGAGAGACAATTCACTCTGCTATGCTCTGCTGCCTCAACGCTCCAAAAATATATCCCACGTTACGAGGCAGCGTGCGTGCATGCACCACGCGCCTTCTGCTGTCTAAAAACGAAAAGCCAACTCTTCATTTAAAGAGTTGGTTTTGCCATGTCATCCCATTCACACCCACTCCAATGTATATTATTTTCAAACCCAACTTTTTTCAATTTTCAAACCTCCCATTGGAGGTACCCTAAGAGAAGAGGAGAGATGCTCGCAATTACAATTACTACCACAAGAAAGTAAAGCCACCCCTAGTGGTAATAAAGGTTTGCGGGAGCGTGCGTTTCATCTGGTAGTGTGGGCCCGCCCATTGGGTTTAGGGGATATGTCTTTTGAAACATAACTAGAGCATTTTTTTCAACCGGCTTCGCACAAATCATGTCCTATGGTTTTGTGTGGTTTTGTTTAGGTTGGTGTCCATTGTATTAGTACGTTGACGATACGCTTATTTATCTTATTCATGTAGAATTAGGGTGGAGAAAATTGCTACAATAAATAGGATTCTGGAGAGATGTTAAAATATAAACCTAAACCAGAAGTATAGGAATGTGGTACTTAATGAACAAGTTGTTAATGTAAACTTTGCAATTTTTCGTGATTCGAAGATTAGGAAACCACAAAATAAGTAATACAAAGAATAATACTCCCTCAGTTCCACTCCATTAGTCCACTTTCTTTTCGGCACGGAGATTAAGAAAGTTGTTTGTTGTGTGTAAAGTAGTATAAAGTAGTGGAACGGAGGGAGTAGTTGTTTGGACTAACAGACCTACTCTCACCTATGGAAATAACATTATTTAAATAGATAAGTACATTTGACATAGCCAGATGAAATTACATAGCATAGCCTCATAGGTTGTAGTGAGGTCACAAAAATGATTCTATTTACAAGTTTTTGTAGAATGTACATATAATAATGTTGTGTATAAACCCTACTAAGGAAAGTATTAAGTCATACTTACGAGCATCAATCAAATAGACAAGGACCGCCTCGTGGTATAAAGAGCAGCCAAGCTTCTAGAATAACATATGCAACATGCCTTGTATGCTAAATTATAAGTCGTAAGTAGAAATTAGAAGGCTAACCTTTGATATAGCAATAACTATACAAATTCGTACCAAACCTATACCACAAAATCAAGAGTCAATATCTTAAATCCCTAAGTTCTACTTCTCTACTTCTGCAGTTGGATGCCTTACATAGATGCTAGATGAAAACCATTACCACTCTGCGGCCCAAGAGGAACAAGATCTAAGTAAAATATTGAACACATATATGCAGTAAAGAATATTCAAATTTCAACCACAAATATAAACACACAATAGCTCTCCAAAATCCATTCTAAAGAATAAACAGATAAGCAATCATATCAGATATGCATTTCCTTTCTAATAGCTCTCATGTTAATTTTCCTTTCATGAGTTAAGAACGAATCCTATAAATCAACTAATAGAACTAAATTTAACACATAGTTGTATGTAGTCTAGTTAATAGTCTCCAAACTTGAGACATTTTGCAGAATTAGTCTTTGGAAAAATTCTTTAAAAAAATCCCATCTATTATTTTTTTTTTCAAAATATCATTCACTAAAACTGACTGAAAACTTGATGGAATGATCAATTCGTCAAATTTCAATAGTTTGGAAACTTAAAAACTAAAAATAAAAAATTAGAGACCAATGCAACCAAAGCTTCATAATTTGGTTACCGTTTAAGTCAATTTGCTTATTTTAACAATGTATACAATCTCATAGGATGACTATGAAAAATTATGACAAACAGATTGTAAAGCTAACATCAAGATTCATCAATAACTTGTCCAAAAACAGAACAATACAACATATACAGATTATCGAACCAATCTCAACAAAAACAAGATTATCATGAAGATGCAAACAATGTGGTTAAAAAATGATCAACTTTAGCTGCATGCTTTTCTGTGAATTCAACTCTATTACATTCATGTGGTTGTTCTAAAATTGCTCAAATAACTACACTATACCAAATAAGAAAGATGCATTGTCACACATACAAATAACAGAGGACTTCAAAAGAACAAACATAAGCTTAGAGAGTAGGAACATAGTGAAACACATGAAGATGTAAGTCTCAATTTGAAATAGAACAAAGAACGTATCAAAACAGGTGGATAGAGTCATCATACAAGTCCAAGTTCTCAAGAGTAATATAAAGTCTCACAAGGCACATAAAACTCCAGAAAGATTACAACTAAAAGAATTGGAGCCTTTGTCATTTTAATCCAATCTTAACTCCAAAGTCCAAACTACTCTATTCAACTGCTGACAATTTGAGAAACACAAGAGAGAAGTTTGTGTGTTTTGCAGTGTTCTTGGATTCGAGAGACACTGAATCTTGTTAGTTCACTTGTACCTTTCAACATATATGTAAAAGAAAATTATTCTATATCAAATCCTCATACTTAAAGAAGCAATTACCCAAATCCAGAAAAAGAAAAGAAGCAGAGATCTATCAAGCAAGAGAAGCAATACTAAACAAAAGATCCAAACAAAAGCTTAGTCACTTGCATTTTTATCTCGTCCGAAACGAAGTCAAATTCAGAAAATCATTACCTCAAATACATACTTTGCAGTTATCCCAGTCCTTACATAAGCGTTGGTAACATGTTTGAACGCCTAATTTTTTTGTCCAATTTGAGTGAGTGATTTTCCGATACGGAACTTGGATGGAGGGTTAATTTGGGGGAATCGCGATGGGGGCGTTGTGGTAGTGGGTTTCTGTTGGGATTTTGTATACTGGAAGCACTTTTTATGCTTGTATACAATGTGTTTTTGTCCTTACCAATGTTTTATTCTCCTATCTGATAAATATGTATATTTGCACATGTTATCCTTTATCTTGTATAAAAGTTAGATTTGTGTGGTGTGTCGGGTATCATAGAAGACAACACAAATTGGTTGAACTGACAAGATATAAACAGTTATCACAGCTGAGACAACTTAAGGATAAGTTGTCGGTTTAAGCTGTAGTTTAGATAAGAAGTGGCTTGTCTTAGCTGCTTGTCTTTACTGGTACACTTAAGGTGGTGTATTGACCGATCACAGTGAGATGTGTTTTCCTAACTGACCTTAGTGGAAAACCAAGATCTCGGTGACTTTGCTGGTCTTAAGCTTGGTAAGACTTCAGCTGAGTGCATTTGGCTATCTATCACTTTGACCTACTATGGTGAACGTCATCGCGACCAGATCTACGTATCTTGGGTGTTAGTAGTTATTTGTGGCTCAGGCTGGTTGTTTGTATCTTGCATCCGTATCCTAGTAAAATGGGTTGATAATATCCCCTGAGGAACTCGAAAGGATTAGCACACTAAACCCGGCCGGTTGATTATGTTCAGGTGTGTTAATAAGGTCGAGTGGTACTACTCAGGAATATAAGATGTTAATTAATTTAAGTTGTCAGTGAGCTTAATTAATTAACGAATATTTCTATCTTAAATACGGAGATCGATTAAGTCTAAAATACAAGCCCTTGCTCAAATTGGGATAAAAGGGTAAGTCAGCACGGATTCTCTAGTGGAATGAATATGTGTTTATTAATTAATTTTGCTCTGGGCTGAGCATGGATAATTAATTAATTTGAGGCCCAGCTTTATTTCTTGTATTGGATCCCTGATCTGGCCCAATTAGTTGCCTGATTATTTATTGTCTCTCAGAAATCATTATTAATGGATTAATGTATTTTTACATTATTTAATAATGTTATTTATTTGGAATTAATTGGCTGGGCCAATTAATTGATAAATATTAGTAGCCCAGTAAATTAATTAATTATATTATGGGCTGGTTATGTGGAAGCCCATTAGAAATATAATAAATTAATGGGTTACAAATATATTAATATTATATTGGCTTTTGAAGCCTATATATATCAGTATTCTGTTCAGAAACAGATTACACACACACATAAATACACACGCATACCGTGAGTAAGGGAGAGACAAAATTTAATTTTCTTCAGTTTTCTGACCACCCAGAGGAAGAAAAAGGTCGGGATACAGATCAGAAGGTCTAACACAGGAGCAACAATCAAAGTCGCGACAACACACCAGGGAGGAAGGTAGCGTTCCTAACCTAAATTATTCTTCAATTGGTATCAGAGCCTGGTTTAGGCTCTGATTGTTGTTGTTAGATGTATGATTAGGTTTTATTTCGTCGTTATCGGGCTATTTTCGTGTTTGGGGCGGCCTGCGAGCCACTGTTTTGACCCTGATGTAACGTTTTTCTCGTGAGAAAATCCACGAGTAGATTATAGGACCTATTTGTTATGTGATTGTACTATTTTTTGTACCGTAATTGGTCCGGGAGGCACGAAAAATGAGACGACGAAAATCTGATTTTCGCAGCGAAAACCCTAGTTTTCTAAGGTTCCGCCGCATCTTGCGGCGGAGATTCCTGGAGCGTCCAATGTCGGATCGACGAACGGCTTGAACCTATGGAATCCTCGTCTTACGAGCTTCGCGTCGATAGGTTGTAAGGGATCATCCGATCCCGGATACGATCGAAATTGATGTCTGAAATAGGCTTCTCGTTATGAATTCATTCCGACGAATCGTTTGAAATTCGGGAAATTGAGGAACTAATCTCGGCCGGAATCTGTTACCCGGTGGTCGTGAGTGTTCCAATATCATTTCCCCTCTTTCAATTGATCGAATCGCGGCTCGAAAAGGAAGAATTCGGGCGTGGAAGGCGGCGGCGGCGGAGGCACGATATATCGCGCAGTAATCTTCGCTGCGGCGACTCCAGGCGGCGTTTTTGCACGAATTCGATGTCTAGGCGACGTCAGGGAGGTGTGTAGAGGGCGGAGGAGGCCTGGAAATGGCCGGGGAAGGCGCGGTGGTGCGCGCCTGCGGCGGTAGTTGCGCTGCACGCGGCGGCGCCGGACGCGGACGACGGTTCTCGGTTCGCCGTTGTGCGGCGCACCCCAGGTGCCGGCGGCCGGCACGTAACCCGCCGGCAGCGGCTGCGGCGGCGGCGGCAGAAGAGTGGAGACGATGCCGACGTGGCGCACTGACGTGGCGCGTCACGTCAGCCCTTGCTGATTGTGCTGCCTGCGTGTCTGCCATGTGTCTTCCACGTGGCAGACGACCCTGATGACGTGGCAGTACAGTTTTCGAAGCAGTTTTCGACGCAGTTTCTAGATTCAAAGATTTTGAAGATTTCAAAGATCTGTATTTTGATCGGGCAATCTAATAGTTAGGGATTACGTGTTTTAAAGCCCGATAACGATTTTAAATTTCCTATTTGCGTATTTATTTTTAATTATGCTTTAGCATGTGATTATGTGAATAATTGCGCTTAGAAAAGCATGTAAATAGGATTTATATCGTTTTTCAAGCATGTTTTATTTTTTGCGAGCACGTTTTATTATGTGCACTTAGAAATTGCATGCTTTAGGAATTATGTGGGAATGCATGATTCGTTACAAACCTTTTGATTAAAAAGACTAAGCAACATTAAATTAAATGTTTAATTAGATTCTATTTGGATATTAAACACTTAATTGGACCTCCATTAATTGGACTCTACACAAAAGTAGTAAGATTATGTGAGTAAACGTCCACCTGCGTGGCTTGCTTGCATCTTTGAGCTATAAGTTTTGTGAGATTAGTTTTCCAAAAACAATATTTGATTATTCTTGAGTAGTGGGAGCGAAGCCGTAAACGTCCATCTGCGTGGCTTGCGTGCCTAGTAAACACGAGTACTCTAGAAGATAATAATTGAATAGGATGGCTAATTAGATCAAATTGAATGTGGCATGGTTCGAGTAAGTATGTCAATTTCGAGAATTTGATTCTACTTTGGTCAAATTAGTGGTCAATGCTTAGATGTCACCGCAGGTACAACTCACTTCCCTCGAAGTCCCTTCCCGCGTTTTAATAGTGACATGGTCCAGTATATTGAACTATTCCATTCGTCTTAAGAACCTAGACGTGGATTGGAATTAAAGAGCTACGTAAATAGCTTGGTTTAGGGTTACGCTAGTAAACGTCCACCTGCGTGGCTTGCTAGTGGAATTCCTAGAGCGGTTCGAGGTTTTTAACATCATTGTTTTTTTCAAAAGGTTACAATGATCGTTAATTACGAATTATGTGCAAATAATTTTTCCTTACATGCTTTATTTTAAATTATTTTTCAGATATGTCTGTTCAAGCTGTTGTTAATGGTCTTATGAGCCGACCCTTAAAGGGTGTTGACAATTTTAAAGAGTGGAGGAGAAACCTTACACTAATGTTCCAAAATGAGAAGATCTTGTATGTTCTCAGTACCCCTGAACCTGAACTCCCCGAAGAAGAGGCGACTGAGGAGCAGATAAGGGAATCTGAAAAGTGGATAGAGGATAATGACAAGACTCGTTTTGTCATTCTATCCACTATGGTTGATTCTCTTGCTTCACAGTACGAAAATACGCCTCATGCGGGAGTGATATGGGATTCCATGGCTGAAAAGTTCGGTGAGACCGACAGATCTCAGAGATTTCATCTTCTGAGGCAGGTTACTACCTGCAAAATGGCTGAAGGTGCGTCCGTGCAGGATCATGTTTTACATATGATCGAGCTGCTAGATCGGCTTGCAAAGGTTGGTGGTGTCTTGGATCTTGGTATCAAGATAGACATCATTCTACATTCACTACCTAAGTCATATGAGAATTTCCGCCTAAATGTAGTGATGTCAAGGAAAGACTACACTCTGAATGAACTTTCGAGTGAGTTAATTACTGCAGAAGGAAAGGAATCATGGGTCAGACTAAAGGTAAAGGAACCCAAATCTTGAACAGTACTAGCAGCTCAAGGAACCCTCCTAAGGGTAGATTCCAGAAAAAGAGTAAGAAGGCTATGAATGTCAAGAAGAATAGTGGGAGCACGAAGTTAGCACCCACTGCAGGGGTTCAAAAACCTAAGGGGAAGTGTTTCAAGTGTGGTAAGGTTGGACATTGGAATACTGAATGTCCCAACTTCAAGGCAAAACAAAAAGGTGCACGCATCGCCTTAGTAACTGAAATTGTGCTTGTTTCCGCATCTACCCATGAATGGGTAGTAGATTCCGGAGCAACTGATCATGTTTGTTACACCTTGCAGGGGTTTCTGCAGAAAAGGGTTCTGGCTGATGGCGAGGTAGTGGTTTCCATGTGCAATGGATCGCAAGTTCCAGCTATTGCCATAGGAGATTTACATTTATCTGTTTTAGACTCTATTTTAGTATTAAGAGATGTTTTATTGGTGCCTGAGTTTAGGCGAAACATTATTTTCGTTTCAAAACTTTTTATTGTGGATGATTATAGATCTGTTTTTGATGATCAAATTTCGATTTCAAAAGGGAAAGATCTTATCTGCAATGGGACTTTAAATGGATCTCTATATACTATTACGTGTAATCCATGTACATCTGTTAATGTTACTTCCTCATCATTAAATCCTAAGAAGAGGAAAGAATCTTCTAAGGTAAATCAAACTTATCTATGGCACTTAAGACTAGGTCACATCAATCTAAATAGGATCCAAAGGTTGGTGAAATATGGATCATTGGAGTCTCTCCAAGTTGAACCATTTCCAACTTGCGAATCCTGCTTGGAAGGTAAGATGGTGACTAGGCCTTTTAAGACAAAGGGTTATAGAGCCACAGAAGCATTAAGTTTGATACATTCTGACTTGTGTGGACCTATGTCTACACAAGCTCGTGGAGGGTGTGAGTACTTCGTCACATTTACTGACGATTACTCGAGGTATGGATATGTTTACCTTCTTCACCACAAGTCGGATTGCTTTGAAACCTTTAAGGAATTCAAGGCAGAAGTGGAGAAGAAGTTAGGTAAAGAAATCAAAACACTGCGATCTGATCGTGGTGGGGAATACATGTCCAACGAGTTCAAGGACTACTTGACAGAATGTGGGATTACATCCCAACTGACAGCACCGAGCACGCCTCAACAGAATGGTGTGTCAGAGAGAAGGAACCGAACTCTCCTATAGATGGTTCGGTCCATGATGAGTTATGCAACTTTGCCAGTTTCCTTTTTGGGATATGCCCTAGAGACTGCAGCATACTTGTTGAACCGTTTGCCATCCAAGTCGGTTAACAAGACTCCTGCTTATGTTTTGAATAAACAGGCCGACAAGTTGGATTCACGTTCAGAGGTTATGCTGTTCATAGGATATCCGAAGGAAACGAAGGGTGGTTATTTTTATGATCCTAAAGAACAGAAGATTGTGGTTAGCACCAACGCTCGGTTCTTAGAGGAGGATTATATTAGTAATCATAAGTCTCCAGTCGAG
This sequence comes from Lavandula angustifolia, assembly GCA_028984105.1. Lineage (NCBI taxonomy): Eukaryota > Viridiplantae > Streptophyta > Magnoliopsida > Lamiales > Lamiaceae > Lavandula > Lavandula angustifolia. The sequence continues at coordinate 9,088,179 of CM054811.1, forward strand.
ATCATCCTTGAGGAATTACAAGGTGATCGAGACCCACTCACAGAGCCAATTGTGCAAGATAGAGCTCCACGAGCAACTGCACAATCTATTAACACAACTCCTGAAACTGTTCGACGTAGTGGGAGGGTGATATTTACACCTGGTCGGTATATGTTCACTGGGGAGACTTCTGACCATCTCTCGGTAGATGAACAAGACACCGTGGATCCCTTGACTTACAACGAAGCAATGGGAGATGTAGATGCAGAATCTTGGAGAATCGCCATGGACTCAGAATTTAAGTCCATAACTGATATGGATGTATACGAGATCACTGAACTACCTGAGGGCTGCAAGGCCATAGGTAGTAAGTGGGTATACAAAAGAAAGAGAGGTTCGAATGGAGAGATCATGGCATTTAAGGCCAGGCTAGTGGCAAAGGGTTTTACCCAGAAAGAAGGTATCGATTATGAAGAAACCTTCTCGCCTGTAGCAATGATCAAGTTTATTAGAATTCGCCTTGTCATAGCAGCTCACATGAACCTAGAGATCTGGCAAATGGATGTCAAGACTGCATTCTTAAATGGGCACCTTGAAAAAGGTAGAGACATCTATATGAAACAACCAGATGGTTATGTGAAGGAGGGCGAAGAGCATCTAGTTTGGAAGCTTAAGAAGTCTATTTATGGACTTAAGCAAGCTTCCCGGTTATGGCACCAGCGTTTTGACGAGGTAGTCAAATCCTATGGTTTTGTATCCTGTCCGAACGAGGTGTGCGTATACCGTATTTGTGTTAATGGAACAGTGGTGTTTCTTGCACTTTACGTAGATGACATCCTTCTCATTGGCAACAATGTTGAAGTGTTATCAGTCGTAAAGACATGGTTATCCGAGCAGTTTCAAATGAAGGACTTAGGTGAAGCTGCTTACATCCTTGGGATCAAGGTTATACGAGATCGCAGAAAAGGATGTTAAGCTTGTCACAAGCGTCCTACATTGATACTGTTATTGCTCGTTTCAGCATGCAAAATGCCAAGAGAGGTTCGGTACCTTTCAGATATGGTATTTTTTTATCCAAGAATCAGTGCTCTAAAACGCCTGAAGAGATAGAAAGTATGAGACTAGTACCATATGCTTCCGCTGTCGGTAGTCTCATGTATGCAATGCTTTGTACGAGACCAGATATCTCATATACTGTAGGCATGGTCTCAAGATATCAGTCTAATCCTGGACAAGAGCACTGGACTGCGGTGAAAAATATTCTCAAGTACCTTAAACGGACTAGAGATTATAGACTTGTTTACCAGACAGGCAGTCTAGTGTCTTTGGGTTATACAAAATCGGATTTCCAGGCTGACAGAGACGAGAAGAAGTCTACCTCGGGTTATGTGTTTACCTTGGGAGGTGGAGCCATTTCATGGAGGAGTGCTAAGCAAAAATGCATTGTGGACTCAACCATGGAAGCAGAGTATGTGGCTGCTTCAGAAGCTTCGAAAGAGGCAGTTTGGCTCAAGAATTTCCTCCTAGATCTTGATATTGTTCAGAATTTGCCTAAGGCGATCACGATTTATTGTGATAATGCGGGTGCAGTGACAAATTCTAAGGAACCTAGATCTCACAAGGCATTTAAACACATAGACAGGAAGTACCACATTATACGAGTATTCGTAAATCGAGGTGACGTGGTGATTGACAAAATAGGAACTGAAGTCAACCTAGCTAATCCTTTCACGAAGAGCTTACCACTCCCGGCTTATGAGAAGCATGTCCGTGGCTTAGGAGTGGTAGAGATGCCCCCCACTTAGGACAATAGAAACTTTTGTATAAGTGGGAGAAGATGCAGTGATAGATAGGATAGATAGCTAAGATATAGCTGGGTACTAGTTCGTACCTAGATAGCTGAGATATAGTTGAGTACTAGTTTGTACCTAGAACTGACACATTGTATACTAAAAGTTTTCTTTAGTATAAGGGGGAGAATTGTTGGGATTTTGTATACTAGAAGCACTTTTTATGCTTGTATACAATGTGTTTTTGTTCTTAGCACTGTTTTATTCTCCTATCTGATAAATATGTGTATTTGCACATGTTATCCTTTATCTTGTATAAGAGTTAGATTTGTGTGGTGTGTCGGGTATCACAGAAGACAACACAAATTGGTTGAACTGACAAGATATAAACAGTTATCACAGCTGAGACAACTTAAGGATAAGTTGTCGGTTTAAGCTGCAGTTTAGATAAGAAGTGGCTTGTCTTAGCTGCTTGTCTTTACTGGTACACTTAAGGTGGTGTATTGACGGATCACATTGAGATGTGTTTTCCTAACTGACCTTAGTGGAAAACCAAGATCTCGGTGACTTTGCTGGTCTTAAGCTTGGTAAGACTGCAGCTGAGCGCATTTGGCTATCTATCACTTTGACCTACTATGGTGAACGTCATCGCGACCGGATCTACGTATTTTGGGTGTTAGTAGTTATTTGTGGCTCAGGTTGATTGTCTGTATCTTGCATCCGTATCCTAGTAAAATGGGTTGATAATATCCCCTGAGGAACTCGAAAGGATTAGCACACTAAACCCGGCCGGTTGATTTAGTTCAGGTGTATTAATAAGGTCGAGTGGTACTACTCAGGAATATAAGATGTTAATTAATTTAAGCTGTCAATGAGCTTAATTAATTAGCGGATATTTCTATCTTAAATACGGAGATCGATTAAGTCTAAAATACAAGCCCTTGCTCAAATTGGGATAAAGGGGTAAGTCAGCACGGATTCTCTAGTGGAATGAATCTGTGTTTATTAATTAATTTTGCTCTGGGCTGAGCATGGATAATTAATTAATTTGAGGCCCAGCTTTATTTCTTGTATTGGATCACTGATCTGGCCCAATTAGTTACTTGGTTATTTGTTGTCTCTCAGAAATCATTATTAATGAATTAATGTATTTTTACATTATTTAATAATGTTATTTATCTGGAATTAATTGGCTGGACCAATTAATTGATAAATATTAGTAGCCCAGTAAATTAATTAATTATATTATGGGCTGGTTATGTGGAAGCCCATTAGAAATATAATTAAATTAATGAGTTACAAATATATTAATATTATATTGGCTTTTGAAGCCTATATATATCAGTATTTTGTTCAGAAACAGATTACACACACATACACATAATTACACACGCATACCGTGAGTAAATGTGAGACAAAAATTAATGTTCTTCAATTCTCTGACCACCCAGAGGAAGAAAAAGGCCGGGATACAGATTAGAAGGTCTAACACAAGAGCAACAATCAAAGCCGCGACAACACACCAGGAGGAAGGTAGCGGTCCTAACCTAAATTATTCCTTCAGTTTCACGCTCAGAGAATGCAAGAAGGGGGAAGCAACAGTCTGAAATTGAGAATGGAACTGGAGTCCTCTTTACGGAAGTGGGCGCTGTGCGGTAATGACGGCTTGAAGAAAGCAATAAGGGTTTTTTTTAATGAATTGGAATTTATAATCAGAAACTTTCAAGCCACAATAAAAAAATGGGATCTAGTATCCTAGAACTTCCAATTTTTCAGTTGAATTCGAAGACATACCTATAAAAATTACGTGTAAGGCGTCGGCGACGAGTTGAGTAGCGGCCAAGTTGACTCGATGGCAGCTCGTGTTGGGATTTTTGTTGGGTTGGGTGTACTGCAGTAGTCTGAAATTGAGCTGGAGCAGTGCGGTAATCTGAAGGGGGGGCAACAGGATGGAATTGAATGGAACTAGGGTCCTCTTTACGTGCGGTAATGACGGCTTGAAGAAAGAAGGTTTCCTTATGAATTAGGCAGTTTTGTGGCTCTAATTACGGTACTGCCATAAGAGCAATTGTTGTTGAATGGGTTGGTGGCAAAAGTGAAAAATGTACGAATCGGAGGGGCATTTCCGGTATTCAATGAAGTAAGTAGGAGGTCCTGCAACTTTTTAGTATAGACAAATTACACTTTCAGTTTTTCTTATACGTGAATTGAAATTTTTGATGGTTGTGTAAAAAAAAGTAATAAATGACAGAACCTACTAATTTATACTCCCTCCGTCCCAATTTAAATGTCCCCTTGCCTTTTTGCACGGGGATTAAGGAGAGTTGGTGGATGTGAGTAGAGATTTAAAAAGGTGTGGGTCATACAAAAAATTTGTATGTTAAAATTTGCCAAAAAAGGAAAGTGGACATTTAAATTGGGACACCCAAAAATGGTATAAGAGACATTTAAATTGGGACGGAGGGAGTACATATTATTATTGTACTAAAACAGTTAGATTGAAATGACTCAAAAAAAATATTGAAGAATTGAAATGGAATGGTAAGAGTAAAATTAAGTCTCGAAAGCTTTTTGATTTATATTACTACATTTTATGATGGTTGCACAAAGTTGAACCCTTTATTGGGCCACCCATTCGGCCCAAAAGCTTCCAGATTAGGAACCCACGAAGAACATTCGGGATGCTTTCGGCCGGGACAAAGCGGGAGAACTTATTTTAAACAATAAATTAATTATCTCATATAATTCAGGCTTATCTACACCCCCACGACCTCAGCATTGTTTTACCAACCACATACATTAATGGCGGTTTAATAGTAATACACAACAACTCACTAAAACCTGAGCAAAACATGCTCTTATTTATATATAGAACCTACTCAAAATAACAAAAACCTGCCATAAATCACAACTCAAAAAGCAAGCATTTTTTATTCTTTTCTTGGAATAAGTTACAACATATACAGGCCTATATGTCGTATCTACACTGACCATGTACAAACAAACTACAGAGTACGGACAATGCCAACCCCATTCTTCAATGGAAAGAGTTGAAGAAGAGGGAATTTGGGTTGAGGCTTGTTGCTGTACAAAAAATCAGTATTATTCAACTCTCTCCAAATAGATCACCACGAGGCCATCCCTCTTCATCGCCAGAGGCGAACAGGGCAACAGAAATGTCGGCGAGTTTCTTGACGCTCAATCTCGGCCGTCGGATCCTTGATTGCTTTGGAGCATTTGGGGCTTCAACCTCCATTGGTTCACCATCACATTCCATATCTTGAAATCCAACCGTCTTTCTTGGTGTGTTGTAAGCAAAATGGGATTGCTTGGCTATTAGACTCTGTTTCAATCCAAAAATCAAACAAATTAAGATTAGCAGTAATAAAAATTGGAAATTAATTAACAACTGGATTGATTAAATCTGATAGCTTTGTTGCAGCAGTTGGAAGCTTACCGCTTCTCTAATCGCCTTGGACACGAAGAACAGCCTTTTAAGATCATCATGCTCAACCCCACACACTATCCTAATCTGCAATACAGCTTAATCAAATTAGACCAACATTCTACAGTTGCAGAAATGGAAAATCAAAATTCATGAAAAGAAAAAATGTCAAAATCGAACACAACTAACCAGTATTTCCTGAGGCAACTCCTCGAGTGCCGATTTCTCTCCCCAAAAACTCGAATCTGCAGAGCACCGCCTCTTCAGACATGATTTCGCAATACAATCATGTTCTTCCTCAAACTCCATACATTGACTCGACAGAAAAACTCTTTTCCTCCCAAACGACGTACACCTCACCAGCCCCATTTCGTACCCTTCGTTTGCCCTAGAACAGCAATTCTCCACAAACGCCATTTTCACCAGAATTAAAACTCCGAGATCTGATTCCAAAACACACAACTTAAATTCACTTCACCGAAACCCTAGGAAGAAATCAAGCAACTCCAGAATCTGAAATTTAGCCGCAAACCTGCTCGTAGAAGTAGCCAGCAACCTAATCGACAGTAAATGGAGATTGACGTAACGGCTGACTGATTAAGGAAACAAAAACCGCCTTCCAACTATCTTCTATATATATAAATCTTCACACGCACTCGCAGAATCTGAGTAAATGCTTTCCCCCAAATCAACCACTCTGACTGATTTTTTTGCTTTCCAAATGCGGTTATTGAGCGATAAATATCTCTAGATTCCGAATTTACTAGAAACTACTCTGGAAAGCTCTTGAGTGTGAGACTCCAGCATATAAATAGCAAGAGGAAAACTAGCCGTTGCGCGAGGACACGCGTCGGGATGTCAGCGGCCGCACGAAGTAAATTGGGGTTTGTTTTGATGATGTGGCGGAAATGGTCGGTCTAAGGCGGCTGGCGATAGTTTTGAAGACGACGTGTTGACGTGCACTGTACAGAGACGTGTCTGGAGGCTTTGCTTAGGTCACTGGGACAGTGCGTTTTTGTAATGTTACGGTGGTTTCAGATGCTGACACGTGGATGAAGATCGGTTCGTGATGGGGATAGAGAGGAATACTTGATTCTGATTTTAATTCTAAATAAATTGACGGCTGGTTAAAAAGGTCCGGTCCGCCATTTTCCTGCCTATTATAGCAGTTACCATACCAGGCATAATATGCTAGTACATAATAATTAATGTGTATATCAGTGTATAAAATATAAATATAAAAGTGGTAATACGTATTTATAGCTATTGTGAAAAAAATATATATATAAAAAAGTAACTTTATTAAAAAAAATCACAAAATAATTAAGTTGCTCGATGTAAATATATTCAAATTCTTTTCAATGGTACTTTGTAAAATTGTGACCTCAACGGACAAACTTTTTTTTTTTTTTTTTTTTTGATACGTGGAACCCGCAGCCGCTACCTTCGGTGCGTACTGGGTAAACCCCGCTCCTTGTGCAGTAGCCTGCAAACCACACAGGAGAGTTCAACCACCCTAGGCTAACCATAGGTGACAGGCTCCACAAAGTTGCTTCCAGTGGGATTCGAACCCAGGACCTATCGGTCCCGGGCCAACCACCTTCACCAACTTTACCATCCCAAGGGGACCTCAACGGACAAGACTTAATGGGTACTTCTAATGTGTGATCTTCACTTCCGACATATCTATTAAATTACTTTTTTTACATGCAAAAAATAGTTAAAAAAAGAAAGAAAATTGATGAATTTAGTCTATGTCGAATTATTATTATTTTTAATTTTAAAAGGCTATTTAGTTTTTATTTGGAAGAGCTTATCAATAACTTATTTTATTTTATTCTAAAAAATAAGCGTTTATGCACACGTTTGAGAGAGTTTATGAAAGAATACGTTGTTTTCGACTTATTTTAATAAGATGATTTCTAACTGCTTATGAAAATAAACCAAAAACAGCTTATGAAAAATAGATCTTCGTATCAAGTCCTGATAACATAAATTATATTTTATTTTTTCTCTAATAAAATGCTCATATATCAATGTTTTCAAACGTAACAACTTATTTAATATAGACAAATTGGATTATTTAGTCCCCAAAGTATGGTGTTTTGGCCAATTTAGTCCCTTATTTAATTTTTTTAGTTATTTGATCCCCAAACTATGAATTTTTGGCCAATTTGGTCCTTCCGTTTAATTTTTCGTTAGTTTACCGTTAACTTTTTTTTTAATTAAATATAAAGGGTATTTTCGGAATAATTCTTACGAGGATGAAATTGGCCAAATTGTCGAACATTGAGGATCAATTTGGCAAACATCTATTTTTCCTTACCAAGGGCAAAATTGGATTCTAAAACACATTAACCCTCATTTTTTACCGTGAATTTCGCCCCTTTTCACCGCTCGCCCCTTCTCCCCTTCTCCTCCGCTCGCCGCCAGTCGCGCGGCCGTCTCCGCTTCTCCGCTCACAGCGACGCGCGGCCGTCTCCCCTGGGTGTCTCCGCTTCCCGCCTCAAGTACCTTCAGTCCACCAAATTGATAGATACTTTCCAAACCCAAACCAACAACACCAACGAAGGAATCACCTTGTTCGTCCCCAAAGACAGAGCATTCTCATCCTTGAAGGAGCCTTCTCTTTCCAATCTCACTCAGGACCAGCTCAAATCTGTCCTCTCCTTCCACGCCATACCGCATTACTACTCCCTCTCCGATTTTAAGAATCTCAGCCATCAGAACCCCATCCCCACTTTCGCCGGCGGCCCTAATTTCGGCCTCAATTTCACGAACGATGAGGGGACCATTCGCATCGACTCCGGATGGACTAGAACTAAAATCACCAGCACCGTGCACGCCGCGGATCCCGTTGCTATTTACGAGACCGATCGGGTTCTGCTGCCGGAAGCAGTCTTCGGCACCGATATACCGCCGATGTCGGCTCCGGCTCCGGCTCCCGTGGAAGCAGAAGCACCTGCGGCCGACTCTCCAGCTGCTGATAAAGCTACTTCATCCTTGTCCCCCACCAAATCTGCAGCTGCAGCTGCATCTTATCATACCAAAGTTTTGGTCCTTTTGCTGCCGACGCTGCTCATGCTCTGCTGCTGATACGATATGGAAGAGAGTTGTTAATCTGCATACCCAATTTTGCCCTTGGTAAGGAAAAATAGATGTTGGCCAAATTGATCCTCAATGTTCGACAATTTGGTCAATTTCGTCCTCGTAAAAATTATTCCGAAAATACCCTTTATATTTAATTAAAAAAAAAGTTAACGGTAAACTCACAGAAAATTAAACGGAAGGACCAAATTGGCCAAAAATTCATAGTTTGGGGACCAAATAACTAAAAAAATTAAATAAGGGACTAAATTGGCCAAAACACAATACTTTAGGGACTAAATAATCCAATTTGCCTTTAATACAAGTGCTTATAACATAAGCATTTAAGCTATTTTTCCAAATGGGGACTTAATATATGCACTTGAACTCTCCAACATAAGAATTAGAGGTAGATAAATCTAGAGTCCGGCGGTGAAATGTCCAAATAGGTAAAGTCAAACACATTTATACCCAATTGTTATATTTAAGTTCACTATATACCCAAAAAGACTAAAATATCCCTGTTTTTTCAATAAAGTCAAACGATGAGATGGTCCGATCACGGTCGGCACAAAAAAAATTGTGATCGGCACGACCCTATTGATCGGCACCATTTTGTGCCCTATCGATAGGGTCGTGCCGACCATCACCATTTTGTGCCCTATCGATAGGGCCGTGCCGACCGATAGGGTCGTCCCTATCGATAGGGCCGTGCCGACCGATAGGGTCGTGCATAATATGTAGTGCCCGATCACAATTTTTTGTGCCGATCAATAGGGTAGTGTCCATCATATAGTGCCGATTTGACAAGTTTTGATGAAAAAATTGAAAAAGTGAGGGTATTTTAGTAAAATTGGCTATTTGCTAGATAGTTTTTAAATGAATGAGTAGTTTTGTAGTTGTAATAGTCAAATAGGGTATATTGATATATTAGTACTAAATATTATGTAAATGTTGATTTATCAAACGTCTATTTCTCTTTTTTCTTTTTAATGTTTGTAATGAAGAATAACGCAGCATTTCCTAGTTTGACGGTCTATTTCACAAATTGATGTTGAATCTACTGAATTGACGGTTGGTATCGGTTTTTGACCGCTAGTAGTCATAAGGTGGGGTAGGTGAGTCAGAACGATTCAACGGCGACGATCCAGTATTGCTTAGTGGCCCTAAATCATGTCAATCTGGCCTAATTAAAGGCTGGTCAACAAATTCGCGTGTTTATTTAATTTTTTTCAGTTATGATTCACTGTTATATAACGCACTTTAGTATAAATTAATTAATGATTAATGACTAATGATACACTTATTTAGAACATTTTGAATGCTGTTTTTGAATAAAACATTGATATAAAGTATATCAAACATCATACGAACGAGAGGCCCAGCACTTTCTCTTTCATTGGCGCCAATCAATTCAAATAAGTCGTTCGTTCAATGTTTCTTTATTGGAGTCGAATTAATTAATTAGCCTAATTGACGGTTGGTATCGGTTTTGGTTACAATCTAATTTAACCTTTCAAAAAGACATAACATCCTCGATTGTATTAAAAGAAATGTTTGAAGAAGACCAGCCATTGTTTTATAGTACACACATACTTTTTGTTATATAACAATTTTATTTATTTCAAATATATAACTAACATATTGACAAATTGATAGAAAATAAAAATCATCAAACTATTTACATTTGGTGGAATTAGTATTTCCATTAAAAATCATCAAACTATATACATTTGGTGGAATTCGTATTTCCATTAAATAAATTACCCGCTTACCATACAATGTTTTTTTTTGAAAAATAAATTAAATATCAAAGGACTTACTGTATTAGACATCTCAATTTTATGAGGGCTCTAATACTCAATTTGTGCCCTTGTTTCAGCGGCTCTCTTTGTGATGAAAATGCCCCATCTTAGAGCGGCTTTAAGTTTGAGTCAACCTACAACAGCTTTCTCAGATGACTAATACTCAAGTTTGGAGGTGAGAATGGGTTGTAATCCGAGAATGACTCATTCCCACTAAAAGAAGCACGACCATTTGTTCAGATGAGGATCTTTCCAGAAGCAACTCGTGTTCAGATGAGGATCTTTCCAGAAGCAACTCGATCAGTCCAGAGACTACGAAGATGCAGTAATCGGTTGCAGGAAGTTGTTTTCAGTTGATGAAGGAAGAGGCAATTATAACCGTTTCATAAAAGCTTGTTATATCCTAGCCGTTCGATGCCGCACTGTTTGATTAGATGGTCAGGATTAAAAATAAAAGAGTCGTGTTTCAATTGTGTTGCGATTTCTTGTTAGTTAAGTAGTTGTAATCAGATCTATAAATAGGTAGAGGCTCTGTTTCTTTTAGAACTTGAATTCAGAGAAATAAAATCACTTCGATTGTTTTGCTTTCTCCGATACCTAGATTTTATCTTCCATATTTTCTCTCCGAGATCTAGATCAAAATCTAGATCTGAATTTTGTTTGCAACATGGTATCAGAGCCAAACTTGATGCGATGCCTAAGCAACGATGAATTCCATGGAAAATACTAGTTGAAGAAGAAGCAAGATCGTCGACCGAATCTATTCGCGATCTAACTGAGAATTCATCCATTCGTAAAAGGCGCGATTCAACAACTTCAAAACCTACTGATTCATCTCAGGAACGATTCATGGCGACGCAAGGGGAAACTGTGATGCGAAGAACAGATGTTTACTATCTCAATCCACATGATCATGCTGGATTGAAGATAGTAAACGTGACGCTTACCGGACCTAATTACTACATCTGGAGCAAGGCAATATACCGTGCGCTAGCAGGAAGAAACAAGCTGGTTTTCATCGAAGGTACTCTTCCTAAACCTCCTCAAAATCATACAGCTTATAATGACTGGATGCAGTGTGATTATATGGTGTTTACGTGGATAATGAACTGTATTTCGGAGAAGCTATGCCAGTCTTTTCAGTTGAAGGATAATTCTCATTTGCTGTTGATAGAACTTAAGCAGCATTTTGATCAAAGCAATGGTCCAAAAAATTTTAAGATCAAGAAGGATTTGTCTGGTTATGTACAAGGAAATCAATCTGTCACTGCTTATTACAGTCAATTAACTGCATATTGGGATGAATTGAGGCTATTGTTACCTGTACCTAACTGTGTGTGTGAGGTTGCGAATAACACGTTAAGCATGTGTGAAAATGAGAGATTAATGCAATTCTTACTAGGACTAAGTGACACATATGATACAGTCCGAAGTAGCTTGCTGATGTGTGAACCTTTGCCTACTGTTAATCGAGCATATAGTATAGTATGTCAAGATGAAGAGCAGAGACACATCACTTCATCTCAGCAGATATCTTCTGACCAGTTGGAAATGCTGGCCTTGCTTCCAGACATGATTCTGATCAAGTGGTCATGAATATAAATCAGAAAGGAGGTTATAATCCGGGATCTAAGGGACATATAGGACCTTATAAACCTAGAATTAGTAAGGAAGAAAGGAAAAGGATGAAATGCACATACTGTGAGGGAAAGGGACATGAAAGGGCATAATGTTTTAAATTGAATGGTATACCTGACTGGTATAAGAAGCTGAAGGAGGACAAGGGACAAAAGCTTATAAACTGTGTGACTCAGTCTCAGTCTGATGAACAGAGGCTTGCTATGCCTGCTTCCTCATTTCATACTGGATCTAGCCAAATCTCTCAATACATACAACATGAGATTGAAAAGGCCATTGGGCAATTAAGAGGAAGTGGAAATGCAGGGATGGCAGGGAGTGTTAACAGTGTAACAGATACAGCTAACTGCACTCCACTAAATTCTTTGGATAAGCATTATGCTTTTAGCCTGTTTGGAGAACTGAACAGCAAGGATATCTGGATAATGGACTTAGGAGCCACCATACACATACGCTGCAATAAGTCATTGCTGTCTGATATAAAGCTTTTGGAAAAAACTCAGAGTATATTCTTACATAATGGGGCTACTCAACAGATTTTTGAGGTTGGAACTGCACAAATTACACCAGAAGTAGTTTTATCAGATGTATATTTTGTTCCAAGCTTTACTCATAACCTAGTCTCCACATTCCAGTTGGCTGCTGCTCTGAAAGTCAGAAGTACTTTCTTCCCTGCTTACTGCCTGATACAAAGACTGGATAGTGATCATATCTTGTGTATGGGAAAGGTTGTGGGACACTTGTATGTAGTGGATCTTTCTTCTTCTCAGAAAAGGATCAACATGATACCTAAATCACATAATCATGACTTGGCTGATTGGCATGTAAGGCTTGGGCATGCTTCATTCCCAGCCCTTCAACATATTCCTGCTGCAAAGCCTTTCTGTAATGCAGCAAACAAAGCTTCTCTTGCCATGTGTGAAGTCTGCCATAAAGCCAAACAGTGCCGCAACCCTTTCCCTACCCTAAACTACAGAAGCAAGGTCAAGTTTGAACTAGTGCATGCAGATGTATGGGGTCCTTATCGTGTTGATAACATTGCTCATGCTTCATATATGCTTACTTTGGTGGAAGATTTTTCCAGATGCACCTGGACTTTTCTCTTATCCTCAAAATATCAAGTCAGTGGGATCCTTAATCAGTTTATTAGGATGGTGCAAGTTCAGTATGGTTGCTCAGTGCAGAAAATCAAGACAGATAATGGATCCGAGTTCATTAATCAATCTGTCATGAATCTGTTCACTGATTATGGTATTACTTATCTGAAAAGTTGCCCCTACAGCCCCCAACAGAATGGGACTGTAGAGAGGAAACACATATCCCTCTTGGAAATAGCTCGAGCTGTAATGTTTCACAGCAAACTCCCTGATAAATTTTGGCCTTATTCTATTTTAACAGCTACTTGGATTCTCAACAGATTGCCAAGCAAGGTTTTAGACTAGTCTTCTCCATTTTCTATTCTCACTGGCTCTGAAGCAGAGTTATCTTTTGCCAAGCCTTTTGGATGCCTGGCTTATGCAGCTGTTGTAAAGCCTCACAAGCACAAGTTTGATAGCAAGAGTGTCAAATGTGTTCTCATAGGTTTTGCTCCTAATCACAAGGCATATTTGCTCTATGACTTGGATCATAATGAAGTTATCACATCTAGGGATGTTAAATTCTTCCCTCATGTGTTTCCTTTTGCAGAGTCAAACTCAGGAACAGCTCCTGAAGACACAAATCCCATAGATCCTTCCTTTCCTCTATCTGAGTCTCTTTGGACTGCTGAGGATTCTGATTTGCCACCCCATGTCAACTGCTGGATCTGCAGATGGGGCAGAGCCCTCCTTTCATGAGCAAGACTCAGAATTCCCTTCTCTTGTTCCAGGTTCTACTCCTTCTCCTGATCATTCAGTCTGCATTCCCTCTAGCTCTAACCTTGAACCTCCTGTAAGACCAAAAAGACAGAGCAAAGCTCCCGCTTGGCTCAATGACTTTGTTAGTCATGTTCATTATTCTATGTCAGTCAGAGAAGGAAGCCCTGTACTTACTCTTCCTACTTTCCCTTACACCTCCTCTCCTTTATTCTCCTCACCTTATATTCAATTTTTAGCTAACATTACTGGAATTCAAGAACCTTCTTCTTACAAAGAAGCCAGTCAGCACCAAGAGTGGCAGGATGCCATGGAGACAGAACTGGAAGCTCTTGAAAGGAACAAGACTTGGTCGTTAACTACATTGCCACAAGGTAAAAGGGCCATAGGATCAAAATGGGTTTATAAAGTTAAACTGAATGCTGATGGGAGTGTTGAAAGGTATAAGGCTAGGCTAGTTGCAAAAGGTTACAAGCAAGAATTTGGGATTGATTATGAGGAAGTCTTCTCCCCTGTAGCTAAACCTGTAACCATTCGTTTACTGATTGCATTAGCTGCTTCTAATGATTGGTTTCTTCATCAAGTTGACATTAACAATGCCTTCTGATGAGTCGATTTCGTACCTAATTATTTCTGTCCGAAAAGTCTCTTAACTGTGTAGGCGAGACGCTTTTGTTGGCAGTTATGCAGGAAAATAAGCTGATTTGGCACGACACGTGGAAATGATGTGGCAACGAGTTTCCAGCTGTAATGGCGAGATTTTGAGCGGATTTGGCCAAGAAAAGAAAGAAGGAAAGAAGAAGAAAAGAAAGGAAAGAAGATAAGGAAGGAAATGAGATAAATAAGGAAGGATGAGATATTACCATATCTCATAGATCCTTTCCTTATCCAACAAGAAACCCTAGATGTGATCTAGGATCATTATATAAGGATGAGGGAGGCACGGAATTAGACAACCTTGAACCTCTTCGGCAGCCCCTCGATTCCCCACAACCACGACACACATCCATTTCCGATCTCACACCGCCGCGACACTGCCGACCGAAGCCAAGCCACCGCCGCCGATATTCCACAACCGCCAAGGAGAAGAACAAACAACCTTGCCATTTACTTCATGCAGTTCCTTTAGTTTACTTAGTAGAAAACAACAATTTCGTAATTCAGTCTTTTTAAAGTTCGAACCTTTAGCTTAGTTCGTTTCTTGCTTTCCGTTCGTTTTGAGAGATCGAAGACTATCGGTACTCTTGATCCTATTTCAATTCTTGTTTTAATTCAGTTTATGTTTAGTTTCAGTTCAGTACGTGTTTAGTTCTCTGTTTTAGTTCGTATCTTTATTTTATTTTCAGTTTTCGTGCATGCTAGGGTTAGGGTTACGAATGATGTATGTTCTGTTTTGCAAAGTGTCTTACCTGTGCAGTCAGGACAGTTTCATGAGTAGCTAAACTTTCAGTGGTCCGACAGGATGTAAAACGCACACGTGAATAGTACATGAGTCTTAGGTTCTAATAATTAATTGAAGGGTTTCGGGTTAATTCTGGTTTATTTAATCTGACTAGTAATTTAGGATTGGCCACCCTAAGTTGCGTAGTTAGTAGCTAACTTAGTACTTCCATCGTTTCTCGTGGAATAAGGCTAGGTAAGTAGCAAATTTATTCATTAGAATAATTGGATTAAACCGGTAGGAGACTATTAGATGCCCAACATACGAGTAAGCTCCTATACTAGGCTCCCTTAGTTCGATAAAGTTGTTTAGCTTTTAAATCTATTGATTGCCCAACAACGTAGGTTGTAGCTAAATTAGAGAAGTAGCCGTTTCGATGCCCAACATGGCGGTTACCGACTAAGTAAGTGGGAGTGAGGATTACGCAGTTTAAGTTACGGTAATCTATAACTAGTTGATTCTTAAGATTAATTCATTTTATGTGCCGATGATTGGAATTACGTGTGTGTGAATATTCTGCTGGACCCATCTCTCAACTGCCTAGTTAAAACAGTTTAAATTCAGTTTTCAGTTTTTACATTTCTTTCAGTTTTTACAAGTTCTTAGTTTAGATAAAATCCCAAAATTGCGTGGTTGCTAACCAAACTCAAGATAAGTAGAAAATTAATGTGTCTAGTCCTCCGTTCCCTGTGTTCGATACCCTGTGAACTATACTGATATAATTCTCAAGTTTTGCAGAATTATTTGGTGCAATACAGCGATCACCACCTTCCTGCATGGATATCTTTCAGATGAGATCTATATGTTGCCTCCACAAGGCTACACCAAGGCACATAAGGGGCAAGTTTGTAGGCTTGACAAGAGTCTTTATGGACTCAAGCAAGCGTCCAGGGAATGGAAGAATGAACTTTGTAAGGCTTTAACTTCTTATGGTTTTCATCAGAGTGGGCATGATCATTGCTTGTTTACTCTAGGATTTGGTTCCACTTTTCTTGCATTATTAGTCTATGTTGATGATATATTACTTGCTGGTCCTGATCTAGTTGGGATTGAGGCTCTCAAGGAATATTTGCATCAAAGATTCACCATCAAAGACCTCGAGCCGGCTAAGTATTTCTTAGGCATGGAGCTTGCAAGGAGTGAGCAAGGTACCTATTTGACACAGAGAAAATACACTCTTGATATCTTGGATAAGGCTGGTTTGCTTGGGTGTAAATCAGTGTCAACTCCTTTTCCTATTGGGCTTAACTTACATGCAACCTCTTCCAATCTGTTAGTGGATCCAGATAGATATAGACGACTGGTTGGGCAACTTCTCTATCTCAATTTGACTAGACCTAACATTAGTTATGCCACTCAACAACTTAGCCAGCATATTTCAGCCCCATCTGAGCATCATTGGGATGCAGCTATGCATGTCCTCAGGTATCTTAAAGGCACTCCTCTTGGTTTGTTTTTCCATCGCCAAAGTGCTTTCTCCTTACAAGGCTACTCAGACGCGGATTGGGGTACTTGCCCTGCAACTAGAAGATCTTTGACTGGGTATTGCATTTTCTTTGGTAGTGCCCTTATCTCCTGGAAGTGTAAGAAACAAACAACTGTTTCAGTTTCTACTGCTGAGGCCGAGTACAGGGCTATGGGAAGCGTGGTAAGGGAGTTGCAGTGGATTTCTTATTTGCTTTCTGATCTACAGGTGTTTGTTCCTACTCCTATCCCACTCCACTGTGATAACAATGCTGCCATTCATATAACTAAAAACCAAGTTTTTCATGAACGGACGAAACACTTGGACATGGATTGTCATGTTGTTCGAGACCAGTTTAAAGCTGGATTCATCTTTCCTACTCCTATCTCTACTTCAGACCAGCTTGCTGATTTACTAACAAAGATCTTGCCTGGTCCTCGTTTCCGTTGGCTGTTATCCAAGATAAGCCTCTATGATCTTCATAGAGTCTCTCTTGCGGGGGAGTGTTCAGATGAGGATCTTTCCAGAAGCAACTTGATCAGTCTAGAGACTACGAAGATGCAGTAATCGGTTGCAGGAAGTTGTTTTCAGTTGATGAAGGAAGAGGCAGTTATAACCGTTTCATAAAAGCTTGTTATATCCTAGCCGTTCGATGCCGCACTGTTTGATTAGATGGTCAGGATTAAAAATAAAAGAGTCGTGTTTCAATTATGTTGCGATTTCTTGTTAGTTAAGTAGTTGTAATCAGATCTATAAATAGGTAGAGGCTCTGTTTCTTTTAGAACTTGAATTCAGAGAAATAAAATCACTTCGATTGTTTTGCTTTCTCCGATACCTAGATTTTATCTTCCATATTTTCTCTCCAAGATCTAGATCAAAATCTAGATCTGAATTCTGTTTGCAACACCATTCCCATTCCCACCAATACTAAACATGCGCACTAGATGGTGCATATCGTCGTTTTCAAGCATTTCATGACTTCTTACGCGAATCTCATCCAAAGCCCTGTAAGAAGTAAGATTTGATGGGCCAAGAGCCAGAGTGCTCTTCTCATTTGGAGTTGGCTGAGGTTGTTCGAGTTGGTTACAAGGAAATGTGTAGAAAGATTGAGATTCATATTTTGTTCTTGTGTAGGATAATGTCCGCCTATTTTGTCATGATGATCTGATGATTCAAATGAATGCAGAAGCTGAAGTGGCATATTTAGAGTAGCTAGAAAATAAGCCAAGAAAAAGGAAAACTAACATTCAGAAGGAGAAAACTGAAACAATTCCTGATCTGTCATGATACTCAATTTCACAAATTTATGTTTTAAGTGTGGTTTTGGTTACCTCTGATGGTCGGTCCGGGGTTCATAGGAGTATGTTTAGCAGGAACTGAGGCTGCAAGAGGACGTAGAGAAAGCTGATCAAAAGAGTTAGGCTGATATTGTGATTGTAGCCTGGCTAGGATCATTTTCAGGAGGAGTATCTGGACTTTTACTATGATCAGAACCAAGAAGAGATTTGCCATCATATTCTATGACATGCGTCCAGTTGTCGTATGCCTTCTTTACCAATGTATCAACAAAGACCTGTAATGAAAAAGAAATCAAAGCTATCAGTCCATCTACTTATTTAGTTTTAGTGAATCAAACTACTTGATGCAGATTCTTTAGGAACCTCTGAAACAAACAGTATCAAATTTCAAATGCAAAATGGAAGCCTTGAATAGATATGAGGGAAACTAGCAAAATCAAGAATTACTGAGGAATAAACCCATAAAACTATTGAATTGGCCCCAGCACACAAAAAAAAAAAAAAAAAAATTGTAAACCAACTGCATGTATCATATAGTGAGAAAAAAAAAATTATGTGGAAATTTTAGTCCTTTTTCTTGAAGAGAGTATCTATGGTTTGCAAGTTGTGAAGATTTACTCAGAGACGACACTGAAACTAATCACTGACCTTCCGATTATCAGCAAGGGAATCAACTGAATGATACTGTCCACCAGCTATCACACCACTCAACTCATATATATCATTGAACACATTTCTTGGCTCGTCGGATAGTAGACATAGAATCGTCCACCTAGGGCGCAAGTCTTCGAGTGTTCTACAAGCACATCCCACATCTTATTTGACATTCCACTTCCTAGTATCTGAAATAGGTATCAAGAATCCATGAAGAAGCAAGCAACTAGGAGGGACAGGAAGGGATAAAAGGTATCTCACTTTTCGAAGCCTCGGTGGATCTTTTACTACAAGTCGTGAAAAGTCTTCCACTGTGTATATTCCAGCTTTATTGAGCCTCTTATGAAAAGATCCATCTTTACCAATCTTCTCTAATCTCCAAACTTCATCATTAAGTGCAGGCGGGTAATGCTTCTTGTATACTACAAATGTAAACCCCCAATAAAGAAACAAATTTAACATCGTACGGATAAGAATGATATGTGAGAAAATGTTGCTTGTATGATCCTTGACGGTGAAGGCATCTGTTTTGGCTTCTTGGATTCGAATGCCTTGACAGATACCAGAGGTAACTCTCAGACCAAGTCTAAAAGTCTCTACTCCTAATCCAACTAGAGTTGTCGGTAAATGTCAGCTCCCCAAGGGTACCAACACCTTGCTTTAAGGTCACTTGTAAAGCAGTATGAGACTCAAAGGTTTCCTGACTCCAGCTATCATCATCCTCATTGTTAAAATCACCTTCAAGAACAACAACATCTAATCTGACTGAAGACTCTGGACCTGAAGTCAATAAACGGCCTGTATTTGCATCGAGCAGAGCAACACAATATGGATTGCAGTGCCCTGTTCTCCCTCCACCTTTCCACCTGTAAATAGAGGCAGTGACAACTTGGTCCTGAACTGAAGCTGCAAATATCTTCCATCAGGGCCCTCAATTCTTTTTGGAGATCTGCATGATTACGGAAGATATCTATTCAAGTATGTACGCAGCCGGCATAGAAGAAAAAGGTTCTACATTCAACTAAACAAGCAAAAGAAATATTCCTGCAGGCTAGGTTATTTCAGATGTTTTTGGAGATCAAGAATTGTATATAATTTTAACTTATGATCTGATTTGGTTTGATGATTCATAAGTGGTTGGGTTGGACTTCATTTTCAGAGGCCCGAATGACCTCTGGATTGGGACTAGCTGGCCCGAAATCATGAGTTAGTGCATTGGGCTAGGCCTGATTACTCTTCTAAAAAACATATGTAGAGTTGGAAGTAGAGATTATGATTATCGTATAATATTAGAATATTTATTCATCAATAAATTAGTATTTATATTTATTTTGAATCCAATTATCCCGAAGACTTTGACATGTCTAAAGGCGTTTATATCGTGTTTATCTCATTTTACTATATTTAGTACTTACGTAGCAATAAATTGTATTTAATTATAATAAATTTTGTTTAAATATTAAAATAATAACTTTGTATATTTAATTTACGATACTACAAATATTACTTAATAAATCTTACATGAACAATGAATATAGTAAAAAGTACAAAGAAGTGTAAAACTACAACAGAAACAATGATAAAGTTGATTGTTTCTAAATAATTACATATAATTTATTGTATTTTTGCTATACACATTAAAATGGACCAGGTAGATTCATATTAATTTCACACATTGATCGCTTTAAAAAATTATACTAATTTATTATAGTAATGAAACATTTGTTTATGTATGTACTTTATGAAAATTATTATCTTATCAAAACTGGAAATTTCTTTACTCCAGTTAAAGTTGGAATTGAAGAAATATATAAGCGTTTATTAATTTCAAATAGTCTTATTTTTAGCTAACATTTCTATAATTAACTATAATTTCATTTTACTCCACCCATTTTCAGGTGCCAGCGTGGACAAAAGCTTGGTTACCCGGCCCCGGCAGTAAAAACTCGAACACAAATTCCTCCATTTCTATCTCCTCGCGAAGATCCATCATCAAACCTCGTTCATCCTCCATCCCCAATTCAATCTTCTGGAAATCTCTGGCTGTTCATCCCAGCCCATTTCCAGAAGAACTATGGGCGAGTCATCGACGGACGGTTCCTTCAAGATGTACGTGGAGCCCGACCACCACCATGCATCTATCGACATCAAGGAGGGCGCGGTCTCGGCCCGGGCCGAGTCGTCGTCGTCGTCCGGTTCCGCCCTCGAGATGTTCGCAGGCGAGGTCGAGAACGTGCGGCAGGATTTGATCGATATGGAGAAGATGTACGCGTGTCTTCAGGAATGCAACGAGGAGATCAAACGAGCGGAGGATGCGCGGACGATGAGAGATGTGCGGACCAGATTAAATTCGGATCTTGATAGCCTCTTCAAGCTGGCGAAGCAGATTAATAAGAAGTTTGATGGGCTGGTGCGGGCGAATGCCGCTCAGCGGAGAGGGAACTCCGACGACGACGTTCGGGCGTCGATGATTGCGGAGGTTGTGGAGGGGCTGCAGTTCATGATGCGGAGTTTTCAGAGCCTGAGGACGCAGATGGAGACCGAGCATAGGCAACTCATTGAGGCCAGGTTCGAATTTTATAATATTGTGATTGCGTGTGTTTTTTTTTTTTTTTTGCAATTTTGCGTCAAGATCATAAAACATTTTACGATTTTAGAATTAATGGGACTAAATTGTAAAATGTTTGATGAACGTCGAGTATTGATTAGAAGGGTACTTTTGAACAAACAACATAATGGAATCGTAAAATGTTTGATGACGGATTCGTATTAGTGAAATTTTGAATGTTGGGTATACACGATTTTTTTTGGTTGTGCACTTACATAATTTTTTTATGTACAATATAATAAATTATCGAAATATACATAAAAAATTAAGTAACATGCATAATTTGAGGAGTGCGGTGATCCTAATGACATTGCATGTGATTCGATATTGTTTAAAAGGTACTTATGAAAGAATAAGGGACCAAAATTCTAAAATGTTGCTTAATTTTTCATGTTGACTATTTTTTTAATAAAAGATAAATTGTTAACTAACATTTGACCAATTCCATAAACCGTAAGATCTTTGGTGATCTATTACCCCAGAATTGATGATTCATAACATGAATCTAAGTTTTGCTTTGATACCATATTGAATGATCTAATTCTTACGTTAATACGATAGATTCTACGCTCTGACGGGGGAGAAGGCGACCGCAGAATCCATCGACAGCCTGATCGCCAACGAGGCGACCGGGAGTCCGCTCCACCACGCCATCCAGGAGCTTGGGAGAGACCCGGTGGCTGAGGCGGTGGCGGAGATTCAAGAGAGGCGCGACGCCATGAGGGAGATTCGGAGGAATCTGATGGCGCTCCACCAAGTGCTCTTGGGCATAGCAACGCCGGTGGGTACGACAGTGCAGCAAGGCGAAGGGCAAGTTGGTGGGAACAGAAGCGGAGACCTGACCGGTTCGGTCGAGAGCTTCCCGGCGCCGGTGCGGGCGGGAGCTGCATTTGGCGGAGGAAAGGGCGGGAGCGGAGGGTTGAATGATTACGAGAGGGAGACGAGGAATCAAGCTTATGTTGCTATCGTCATAGCTTTGATTCTGGTCACCGCACTCATCACCGCGTATCTGCAAGTTGAAATTAAGATGGAAAAAGCAACTTCATAGGCCTTAATTCTGCTACAATAATATCATTATATATTTTATATTATAAAATATTCATTTGTACCAATCTTGTGACCAGTATCTGTTTGTCCATTTACAGACATTACCTACGTATAGCTTCTATAATTAATTTCACACCCCAAACAAAATTGAAAAAAAAAATTTCTTTGAATTTTTCTGCACACATGATAAGACTATACTCCACGTTTTATCATCTCCCTGTATTGGTTGAGTGATTCTTGGCGCTGCATCCTCATCTCTTCATTGAATTTGTGGATGAACGCCTCCACCCTCCGATTCAACTCGTCATGACTCAGTGATGGTTCTTTCCGGATCCTCGCCGGCGGCGGAGCGTGGCTGCTGCGTTCCTTGAACGTCTCCGACTTGGGGACGACGTGAACTGCGTTGGGAGGGGAGTGATGCTCCCACGTGTCGGACTTCTTCAGGTGCCTCGTGAGCGGCACGTGCCTCCCCTCGGTTATCATCTTCCACGTGCTCTCGAGTGTCTCCTGCTTCTTCGGCCGCGCCACCCGCCGCAGCGCCCGCGCGCCTCCAGCTGTAAAATTAAGGAAATTAAGATTTATTGTTATATCGATAAAAGTTGATTAAGTAAATTGCATGCTTAATCACAACGCAAGCAGAAATGCAAAAGATTCGAATACAACGCCGTTAAGTTTTGTGCAATTTGGATATTAGACCAAAAAGTGCCAAATTTGATTCGTGACGATACACGAATTTAAGAATTGAAGTTTCAGAAACAGAAGATTTTACCAATTAATTTACCTTCAGGTGAGGTTCTGTTTTGCTTCCGGTGAACGAATCTGGAAGAAGCCAGCGGTTTCTCCCTAACCGGAAACAGAGATTCCAATTGAGCTTCCGGCGAGAATGCTCCGTAAAGCGCCGGATTGTACGGCAAGGCCGATTCCTCAAACACATCTTCAGCTTCAGCTCGAATTAGGTCATTTTCTTCTGCGGAATCGACCTTCGAACCGTTCACCATCACCGGTTTCAAATCTACAACCCTGTCTTCAACCTCCGACACCAGAACCTCCGCCGCCGGTTCTGACTCCGCAATTCTGTAAATCTCAGACGAAGATGAAATGGACTCAAAAGTCGCCGGCGGAGGCGTTTTGACCGAAATCAAATGATCGGATCGGACGCCCGCCGGTTCCGCCTGACTGCGGTGGAATCGCGACGAAGCGGCGATGGTGATGATGATACCGTTGACGATTATATACAAGTACGGAGGCTTCGTGCACGACAGAATGATGGACCACAGTGCTGGAATTCCGTCCACCGCGATCGGAATGGAAAGCTTCAGCGCCAGAGCTACGGATAAAACTCCGGCTGATGTCAGAATCAGCTTCAACGACGAAATCCAACTGTTCATCGCCGCCATCTTTCAAATATAACGTCTCTGTGCGTGAGAAATGTGTAAGTGTGTGTTGGAGAACGGAGATGAGAGAGAAAATGAATATGGCACGAGTGAAGAGGAAGGAGAATGCTGTGGGAGAGGTGAATTTGGCAAGATATAGTTGAGATTCTGCGGTCTGTGAAATGACGTGGAATCTGGGCCGTTAGATTAAGTTAGAAAAAAAGTGTGTGGATTGGCCGATGGTGGGCCATAGCCTATATTAATTACTTTAATTTTGAATTTTAATTATCATTAATTACTAGAGTCTGAAGTAATTAACTAATTATGGCTATTTTAATGGTGAAAACTGAAAATCAATTTCAATTCCCAATTCACATACTCTAATCCAACAATAATCAATCACCAAACAGTATATTTTTAATAATTTACGATTAATTTTATATTTATTCTGGATAATTTTATCTTAGAACATAGGCTCCAGTCCACCTACACTTATCCCAATTTTGGTCGGCTAAGAATTGACTATTATGTTATCTTAAACCTGATTAACTAATCCCAAACTAACGGATCACGGCTCGTACAATTTTCGCGCTCTCTCTAGAAATTACACTAGCTATATTTTGCCAGAAGATCATTTGGCCGTGGACCACTTGGTGGCCCACCAATCACGCGGCGCCATGCGTGCATCGGTGGGCCATCCTCTTATAATTCAAATATTTTTTAAATACAAGGGTGGCCCACCAATGCACGGGTGGCGCCGCGTGATTGGTGGGCCACCGAGTGGTCCTTCATAAATGGGCCAGAAGATCCGCGTTGCTATATTTTACCCCCTCAGTCCCATTAGCGTCTTCCTTTTATAATTAAATTGTTCCATTAAAAATATTATTTTTAAATTTAAAAAAAATATAAGAATATAATGACAAAAATAAATTATCAAAAAATTAAATAATATACACCAAAAAATAATATTTTCTTGATTTTTATAAGAAAAAGAAAGATGACATTTATAATAGAATGGATACTAATATTTTTTTAACGAAAGATTTGGACTTATTTATTCATCGCGTTGGTTGCACTAAGTACAAGGTACATTCGTAGTTGAATAAAAATATTTCATGTGAATATAAAATATATTGAGGAAAAACAAAAGAGTAAAGGAAGAAAACAGTCGCCCAATTTTGAGAGCGTTGGGCAGCGGTGGGGAACAATTGCCCACTTGCCCCTACACTGCACCGACCTTTTCTCCCTTTCCCTTTTTTTCAGCTAAAAAGAGGCGCCTTTTCTTCTGGAATTCGATCGATATATATGGAGTTCCAAACGATAAAGTAATTTTCATAAAAGAAAAGAAAAGTGGGTGATCTCCATGTAACAAAACAGCAAAAGCATCCGTGCTTTCAGTACAATTTTTTTATATATTAAATCATTAAATATTTTTGAAAGATTAATTATTCACGAACAATATGAAAATCATTTGAAACCAAATAGTTAGAAAAAATAGTGATAAATACAATAAACCCCTTCAACTATTGAAGTTAATTTTTTACTTTGTCCCTGAGTTGTGAAAAGTTGTACTTTATCCCGCCAACTATTGAATTCGTTGCAGAGTAATATTTCAGCGACGTGTATAAATTCAAGAATTTAAGGGGAAAACCTTAAATTTTTTACATTTTTTCGTTCGATATTTTCAAATAAAACCTCTTGCTTGGTGCAGCTCCTAACTTGTACATAACAAATATTATATCTGCACTCTTCGAAGGTGGTAAAGGAGGAGGCAGAATAGGAGCCATAGCCCCCCGACAACCATGGTGATGCTCACGCTATTGAAGTACTTTCAACTCTTAGCTATACTAATTAGGGGTAAGGAATGAGGGGAGAGAGACATAGAGGAGGGAGATAGAAAGTCTTAGCGATGATATAAATTACATATTCTTAAAATATGATTTATGATATTTTTACAAAATTATCCTTAAATTTGTATGTGTGGCCGAATGTTGTTCTCTATAACGAATTCAGTAGTTGACGGGGCAAAACTCAACAAATTCAATAGTTGAGGGGTCAGAGTGCAATTTTTCATAATACAGGGGAAAAGTAAACAATTTCGATAGTTGAGAGAATTTATTGTATTTATCCGTAAAAAATAACCAGCGTTTTGATGGACCCAATAGCGGAGCCAGCATGGGGCTGACAGGTGCTATAGCACCTCCGAAATAATATATATTTTTCTTGTATAATTATGCATATGGTACTTTGTAGTGGAGTTGGTTGTGTTGTCTCTACTATTATCTATTGGGAACAGGTTCGATTCCCTCTTAAAGTTAAAACATCTAATGTTTAATCCTTTTTGTTTCTTTCTCAATCCTCATGAAAATAGATTTTTTTTTCAATGTAACTCTCAAAACTCAATTTTCAATCATTTTATCTTTTACATTATATATTAGTCATTATTTTAATTCTAAAACCTAGTTAGGTTATGATTACTTGATTTTTTTATTTTTTTGAATCAAATAACTTAGGAGCAATGTTATGTTTTGATTCCTTAATTTAAACATCTAATGTTTAATCCTTTTTGTTTCTTTCTCAATCCTCATGAAAATAGATTTTTTTTTCAATGTAACTCTCAAAACTCAATTTTCAATCATTTTATCTTTTACATTATATATTAGTCATTATTTTAATTCTAAAACCTAGTTAGGTTATGATTACTTGATTTTTTTTATTTTTTTGAATCAAATAACTTAGGAGCAATGTTATGTTTTGATTCCTTAATTTTTCGTTAATCAAAAATCTTGATTCAAATGAGTTAGGAGTAATGTTATTTTATTTTCTATTTTTTTCAAAAATATTAAATCATCTTTCGATTGATGAGCTAAGTTTATCTTCATAAATTCTAATTATCTCATACCATTCACTGTTGATAAATTGTTCATCAACATGTAACCGAGAAAAGGAAAATTAAAAGTATATATTTAGTTTTAAACCTTGTATTAGTTGTACGGTATTTAAAAATATTTTAATTTTTTTTATCAAATAATAGTCATTATTGATATTAGTTTGCAATGTCATTTAACTCCAATACTTAGCACCTGTGGAGTCAAAATCCTGGCTCCGCCACTCATGGACCCCATTACTTTTAAGAGTTGGGATCTTATGAATTAGTTATTATAATTGGTCAGGACCACATATCTTGGTGGGATGTGCGCACATTTTTGATTCGGTCGTTAATGTTTATAGATATGTATTGTCTTAACATTAGGTTTTTCATTTTGATTTTATTATGGAGGTTGCCAAAGTTGATAAATAATTGCGACTTTCATCAATTATTTTGAGTTAGGTACTATCATTGACCTAGAATTGAGTCGTGAAATATTTTGAGTATACGCTAGTCATAATTTACAATCTACTATTTTAGATTTTGAAATTTACAGAACCTCGTCCCTAATCTTTCATGTTTAATAGAACAATATTTAAATCGGAATCATGTATAATATTTATATTTGAATCCTGAGGTTAGTCGAGCCATATAGTGGTGTGAACGTGGCTGAAATTAAGAAATTCCCTTGGTCAAATTTAGGAATTTAAATAGTATGTAACCACTAATTATTTAAATGCATGTGAGGATCATCACTTAATTAGTTAGATTTAGTAATAATCTAATTAATTTTGCGTACACTAGCAAGTATTGACCTAAAGTGAAGCCGTGAAGGTCATCTGATTCTTTTTTGCTTGTTATTACGTAGGTCAAACTACTCGACCGATTTGAGTTTGGCTCCCTTTGTCTTTTTGCTGATATTTATTAATATATAATGCGGTTCACACCTAAATAAATAATATTGGTCAGTATTTGGAGATGGTGTTTCTTAATTTTTACAAATCTTTTAATTTCATTTGCATACACAAGAATGACATGATTTGCTGCTATTGTATAAAAGCAAAGTTTAGCACTGCATGAATTAATCGATTGGAGATTGAACACTAAATAAATTTTAAATTAATCATTTATGTAGAAGTAGGAATATAAACTGCACACTTATTGTATACATGAAGGGATTTATGAGCTGATTTTCTTTGAAGATTTAATTTTATCCTGATCAATATGCAGATTTATCCTCTCTATCTCTAAAATTGCATACTTGCATCCATATATATACATATTCATCCTTCTTAATTTTCCACCCATACTCGGCAGTCCTTGTTGGTTTGCTCTCACCATAAAAAAAGTGACATGAGATTTGATGAAAGGTAAATTATAATTAAAAGGTGGAGAATTAAAAAGAGGGCATATTTAATTAATTAATTAATTAAAATCAAAATGTATTAGTACCTTGATTGAGGTCAAAAGAAGATTAAGAAGAATCGAGAGTAATTGTATCCAAACGAGCTACATCCACTTCAGACAAGGCGGGCGGACCAAGACAAAATGGATGATGCTTGATTGGATAGGATTAAAGTGATTCCTCATCACGCCGCGCTCATATATTATGGAAATTATACGTTTTCCACCTCAAATTATTTTTTTGTTATTGCTCAACAATAGCCTTAATTTCTTACCATTTATAGCCACAAACGTTATTTAGGATCCCATGTTTTTGTTGACTGAAGTAAAAGAATTAGTTTGAGCTTTGGAAGGTCATGCAATGGAAATGACATGATTCCCAATTAGTATATACATAGGTCACCAATTTATGTTTCCCGAGTTCTTGCTTCAAATATTATTAGAGGGATGATGCATTCAAAAATATGAATTAGGGAGCGAAATATGCAATTTCGAAATAAAAATGAAGATGAATTCTATAGTGTTAAGGAGAAAATGGTTCCCCACCGACCCTCTTGAATCCGCTTAAATGTCTGAGGCTAACCACGTGCCATAAACTAAGAAACATTAGTGAAATACGGTATTATAAAAAAAGTACAATAACTCAAAATAAACTTCTACACACTCAAAATGAAAATAAGTTGGAATATATACCCATTTTTTTAGTGTGGGCTGACTAAAAGACCTTTCACAAGTTTGCGTTTGGGGCTACAAGCTCGGCCCAATATAGAGAACAAACAAAATAACAGTCCTTCATAAATGGCGGGGCAATCTTGGGATATAAGAGAAGCGATGGGGATAGAACGGGAAATCTCGTAGCATTTATAATTTGCTTCTCCGGGTGAAGCACGAGCACCGCCGCGGATTGCGCTCAATCTCTCTCCTCCGTCTCTATTACGAACGAGTATTTGTTAAATTTTTCTTCATGTTTTACTGCTTTTTTGTTATGGATTGAGATCATTAATAATTGAAAACGATTGTTAAGTGATTCGGATTGGGTTATTTTGAATTACCTAAGATACTTGTGGGAATTCGAGAGAAATCCTGCTGCAAAATTTTTAGTTATAGTTTTCATGATTTCTCTTGGACCAAACCATTTGGATAATTGGAAAAGGGGTTGGTTCTAAGATTTATATATATTATTTTTTCTATTTTCAACTGCTCTTAATCTATCTGCACTGCCTTATTAGTGTCTAAGATTTCAATAAGATTTGGGAAGAATCCATTTGGAAACCTGCCTTCTTTGCTTGATGTTGCTCTTTTCTTCCCCTTTGCTATTTTACGGCATTCATATATTGCTCAAAGTGACCAATACTATATTTCTGGCTTGCAGCTATTCAAGTCTATCCATAAGGGAAGATAGATCACTAATAAATATAGATTGGAGCAATGATTAGACTCTTTGATTCTCATTGTCACTTACAAGACTCTAGAATCTTCAACATGGCTCCCAAACTCATCAATGAGGCACTTGACACCGGCGTCATCCACTTCGCGGTGAACGGAGTATCCGAAAAGGACTGGCATTTGGTGAATGAGATGAGCAACGCCTACCCTTCTGTTGTCCCAAACTTTGGCCTTCATCCTTGGTATATAACCGAAAGAACTCCCAATTGGCTCAACACTTTGAAAGATTTACTTGCAGCCACTCCAACCGCTGCAGTTGGAGAGATTGGTTTGGACAAAGGGTCTTATGGTAAGAAGATACACTTTAAAGATCAAGTTGAAGTCTTCTCCCAGCAGCTTCAACTTGCGAAAGAGACGAATAAACCGGCATCTATCCACTGCGTTCGTGCTTATGGCGATCTTCTTGAAATACTAAACTCTTTTGGCCCTTTTCCTGCTGGTGTGGTATTGCATTCTTATCTTGGCTCTGCTGAGATGGTTCCTGCATTTGCCAAGCTTGGTGCTTACTTTTCGCTTTCGGGGTTTCTCATGTCGATGAAGCAAAGCAAGGCGAAGAAGATGGTGAACGCCATTCCGAGTGAGAGGATTCTGTTGGAGACGGATGCACCGGATGCTCGGCCAACCTCAGTCGATCAAGAGCCTCTGTTCGTGATTAAAACAGAGGTCTCAGATGGTGATGAAAATAAACCTAATGAGGGGAAAGAGTCTGATGTTCATAAAGAGAAAATTAATCATCCGGCTAACATTCATCACGTACTTGCTTATGTTGCAAATTTGAATCAGATGGAAGAAAAAGATCTGGCTGAACTGAGCTATGGAAATGCAGTTCGCCTCTTCTCTTACGAGGGTTCGAAGTTGGTGCAGGGGTAAAAATTCTCAAAAAAAAACTCTCTTTGTGTAGTTTTGGTGGATCTTGAGAAGTTGATGTAAAGCTGAAAATAATTTGTGTTTTCTTGCTTGGCCGTACTGGTTCATTAATAAGAAGTTTCAGATGATTAATCTCTTTCTTGGCGAGATAAATTCATGATGTGTTTAGTAGTTGGGGCAGTTTAGTCATTGGTCATGGCTCACGAAGATGCATAAACAAAGCCTAATTATGGTTAGTTAAATGTTTTTTAACCTCGGACGGCGCCAAGGTAACAGCTTTTTACAACCCTCCAAAATTGGATCAAGATTCTGTCTTTCTACATCACAATCGCAACAAGATTGAGTATAATCTTCTTTGAAAGAAACGGGCCCACAAACAAAAAGTTGATCAAGTATACCGACAATTCTTAGTTCTTTCCGATTATCAGTCCAATAATTGGAGACAATTGTTCCGTTCTTACAAGTCATTATCGTCGCAACAAATGCACCAAAACAATGTCACGGCTATGAAGTTAACGCACAGTACGCCAATTCAGTGTTCAGACAATAAATACGAGGTTCGGATATGGTTCTTCTACTTCGGCATTAATGTTTCTGGTTGGATATTGGAGAAATTATGTTGCCTTTACTTCTCTTGGCAATTCTACTCTTAGATTGCAATTTCTTGCAAACAGCAGTTTCGACGACGGTGACGTACGATAGTAAAGCATTGGTCATTGATGGGAAAAGAAGAATCTTGCAGTCTGGGTCTGTGCATTATCCGCGCACTATACCAGAAGTTAGATGGGATTTTGTGCTACGGAAATAATTCAAATTTCCCAATCCACTGATTAAAACAGGATAGACCAATTCACCAATAATAATATCTTGCAGAAATTAAATGCACAAGAACACCAAGAATTTTTACGTGGAAAACCCAACTGGGAAAAACCACGGGACCTAGTCCAGACAAAATAACTCCACTATGATAATGAAGAGTTACACAAATCAATCCGGTGACTCCGGACGATATTAACAACAATCAATCTACCAACAAAATTAACAACAAGTATATCCAATCTACAATCTATTGAATTGGAAATACATTACCAATTTGAACTCCCAAATTGGATCGGTAGATGAATCGAGATCACGAAGACGAATTCACAACAAATTGTGGAGGAGGAAGCCGGCGACGTTTCGTCTTCTCCTGCTCAAGAGTGAAAAACGTTTCGTCTTACCCTTACTAGTGCTCTACCAGTGGGAGAAAAACTTTCACCTCTTATCCTCCAGACAAAAAAAAAGATACACATTTTTCAACCAATTCAAAAGAAAGATTCCCGCTTTCTCAAAGTAGGAGACACTTTCATAATTAGGTGTAGTGGGAGTCAACTTAAATGTGCTGACCCCACCCAACAATCTCCCCCGTCAGCTCATTTGGGGAGACTCAACCAATCCAGCCTCTTGTCTACAAAAGATAAACTTCTCTCTTGGCAACGCCTTGGTCATCATATCAGCACCATTATCATCTGTGTGTACCTTCTCCAATGTCAACAACTTAGAATCTAAAACATCTCGAATCCAATGATACCTCACATCAATGTGTTTGGATCGAGAATGGAAGGTAGAATTCTTGCACAAATGAATGGCGCTCTGACTATCACAATAAAGACTGTACTTTTCTTGCTTCATTCCTAATTCCTGTAGGAATTTCTGCAGCCAAAGAACTTCTTTGCAAGCTTCAGTCACAGCAATATATTCCGCTTCAGTGCTCGAAAGAGCAACACACTTTTGAAGTCTGCTTTGCCATGAAACTGCACAACCTGCAAATTTCATCAAGTATCCAGATGTGGACTTTCTACTATCAAAATCACCTGCCATATCTGCATCAATGAATCCTTCTAGCATTGTTTTACCATTGCCAAAACACAAACACATATTAGAAGTCCCCTTGAGATACCTGAGAATCCACTTGACAGCATTCCAATGCTCTCTACCTGGGTTAGAGAGAAACCGGCTAACAACACCAACTGCATGAGCTATGTCTGGTCTAGTGCACACCATAGCGTACATCAGACTGCCAACGGCTGATGCATAAGGAACTTTCTTCATACATTCTTCATCTTTCTCACTTTTAGGACACTGCTGAATGCTCAATTTGAAGTGGCCTGCAAGTGGAGTAGACACTTCCTTAGCACTGCTCATGTTAAATCGATCAAGTACTTTCTTAATGTACTTTTCTTGAGACAACCAGAGCTTTCCATGTTGTCTGTCTCGTGAGATCTTCATCCCAAGAATCTGCTTAGCCGATCTCATATCCTTCATTGCGAAGGACTTGCTCAAATCTTTCTTCAAGTCGTCAATTTTTTCGATGTCGTGACCTACAATCAACATGTCATCGACATAAAGCAAGAGAATAATAAAATCACCATCTGAATAATTCTTCAGATAAACACAATGATCAGATGTAGTCCTCTTATACTCTTGGTCTGTCATGAAGGAGTCAAACTTTTTATACCACTGTCTCGGTGCACTCGCTTGCACCATACAAGCTCTTCCTGAGACGACAAACATGACTCTCTTTACCAACTTCCTTAAATCCCTCTGGTTGCTCCATATAAATTTCTTCTTCCAAATCACCATGTAGGAAGGCTGTCTTCACATCGAGTTGTTCAATCTCCAAATTCAAGCTAGCTGCAATACCAAGAACAGTACGAATGGAAGACATCTTTACCACAGGAGAAAAAATCTCCTCAAAATCTACACCCTTCTTCTGACCAAAACCCTTCACAACCAGTCTCGCCTTGTACTTAGGTTGAGAAGTTTGCTCTTGAGTCTTCAGCTTGTAGACCCATTTATTCTGTAGAGCTCTCTTGCCCTTAGGCAACTTCACCAAGTCATAGGTGTGATTCTCATGCAAGGACACCATCTCTTCTTGCATGGCCTGCAACCATTCTTCTTTCTTTTCATGATCAAGAGCCTCACTATAACACTCTGGCTCTCCTCCATCTGTCAACAAAACATACTCGTTAGGATCGTACCTGCTTGAAGGTCTTTTCTCTCTGGTAGATCTCCTAACTTCATCCTGAACTGGTGGTGGAGTTGGCGCTTCACTTCCCTCGGGTTCATCAGAAACAATTTCATCACCATCTATGTTCTCTTCTTGCTCTGATTCAGCTCCCCCGTGATCAGAATCAACTAGTTCTGGGACTGAATCTGCAATAGGAATCTCTTCTGGTGACTTTTGATTCTTTTCCTTTTCAATGTCTTCAATAGTCTGGTCTTCGAGGAAGACAA
Source organism: Lavandula angustifolia (assembly GCA_028984105.1). Classification (NCBI taxonomy): domain Eukaryota; kingdom Viridiplantae; phylum Streptophyta; class Magnoliopsida; order Lamiales; family Lamiaceae; genus Lavandula; species Lavandula angustifolia. Next base: position 9,121,524 of record CM054811.1, read on the forward strand.
CATCTCTGCTTCTGATAACCTTCTTTGTAACCGGATCATACAATCTGTAGCCAAACTCTTCATTTCCATAACCCAAGAAGATACACTGCTTTGATTTCACATCAAGTTTTGATCTTTCATCTTTAGGAATATGGACAAACGCCTGACAACCAAAGACTCTCAAATGCTTGAAAGAGACTTCTTTCCCTTTCCAAACCCTCTCTGGAATATCACCATCCAAAGGAACTGATGGAGAAAGATTAATTAGATCAACAGCAGTCCTCAAAGCCTCAGCCCAAAAAGACTTAGGCAACTTCGCATTAGATAACATGCATCTAATACGTTCAGTAATTGATCTGTTCATCCTCTCTGCAATACCATTTTCCTGAGGAGTCTTAGGAACTGTCTTCTCAAGTATGATCCCCTTTGATTTGCAATATCTTTCAAACGGTCCTCTGTATTCACCACCATTATCAGCCCGAACACGAATCAGTCTCTTGCCCGTCTCTCTTTCAACTCTGGTGTGAAAGTCTTTGAAAATCTCAAGGACCTGATCTTTAGATTTCAAAGGAAAACACCAAACTTTCCGTGCAAAATCATCAATAAAACTCACAAAATAAATTGCACCACCAAGAGACTTATCTTTCATGTAGCACACATCAGTATGTACTAATTGTAACGGGCTCGACTTCCTAGATGGAGGTTTACTCTTAAATGCAACTCTATGTTGTTTTCCATAGATGCAATCAATACAAGGTTTAAGAGTAGTACCTTGTACTTCAGATAGGAGCTTCTTTCGAACAAGTGTCTGAATCCCCTTTTCACTCATATGTCCCAGTCGTCTGTGCCAAAGATCTATAGAGCAATCACGAACTGAATTTATCTCTCCCTTGCTTAACCTCGCACGAGTCCAGTAGAGAGTATTCCTTTTCTTTCCTCTGGCAACAATGAGATTTCCTCTCGTAAGCTTCCATCTGCCTCCACCTTCTGTGCTAGTGAAACCATCATCATCAAGTTTTCCTGTAGCAATAAGATTCAAACGCATACTGGGAATATGCCTAGCATTCTTCAAAACCAACTGACAACCAGTATCCATATCAAGATATATATCTCCAATGCCAATAACTTTGCACTTGGACTCATTTCCCATCTTGGCATAGCCAAAATCACCGCTGGTATAGGTAGAGAAGAAATGCCTGTGTATAGAGACATGATAGGAAGCACCAGAATCTACTAGCCAATCAGTATCGTGGCAAGTAGCATTCACAGTACCATCATCACATGGTACAAACAAATCATTATCATCTGCTGCCACTACTCCTGTAGTGTCTTCTTCTTCTTTTTCAGCCATCTTAGCTTTGCCCTTTTGATCACCAGACTTTGCCTTCAAAATTCTGCAGTCACTCTTATAGTGACCCATCTTATAACAATAATAGCACTCAATATTTTTCTTCGACTCGGACTTTCCCCTGGATTTATTCTGCTTGTTGTGGGGTCCTTTGCTCCTGCTTCTCCCCCTTCGTTCTTTCTTTTCAGAAACCAAGGCCTGGGGTTCATTGTTGAATCCTTGTTCTCTCCTTCTAAATTCTTCATTCATCACGGCCTCTTTTGCTAAGGCCATCGTCAATACACCATTTGGAGCTGAATTAGTAACAGAGACAACTATCGTGTCCCAACTGTCCGGCAATGAATTGAATAAGAACAAAGCCGTCGTTTCATCATCCAAATTTAGCTTCAAATTGGTTGCTTAATTTATCAAGCCCTGGAAAGTACTCAAATGCTCATTCATATCTGAGCCATCAATATATCTTATACGAGCAATTTGCTTCAAACACGAAGCCTTGTTCAAACCAGATTTCCGCTCATACATATTTTCCAACTTCTTCCACAACTCATCCGCTTTGGTTTCATTAGCAAAGTGTTGGAATATACTTTGTCTAATCCACTTTCTAATGTTTCCAACTGTTTTCCTGTGCATAGTGGTCCATTTTTCATCAGCCATATCTTTCGGCTTTCTTTGAATCTCCTAGAAACGAGGATCATACAAATCTCTAGAATATAAGTAGTCCTCCATTCTAGACTTCCAAGTTGAATAGTTAGTTGCATTCAACTTAATCATACAACCACTATCTGTATCCTCCATTTTAATCAGTATTCAACCTTGCTCTGATACCAGTTACGGGAAACAATTCAAATTTCCCAATCCACTGATTAAAATAGGATAGACCAATTCACCAATAATAATATCTTGCAGAAATTAAATGCACAAGAACACCAAGAATTTTTACGTGGAAAACCCAACTGGGAAAAACCACGGGACCTAGTCCAGACAAAATAACTCCACTATGATAATGAAGAGTTACACAAATCAATCCGGTGACTCCGGACGATATTAACAACAATCAATCTACCAACAAAATTAACAACAAGTATATCCAATCTACAATCTATAGAATTGGAAATACATTACCAATTTGAACTCCCAAATTGGATCGGTAGATGAATCGAGATCACGAAGACGAATTCACAACAAATTGTGGAGGAGGAAGCCGGCGACGTTTCGTCTTTTCCTGCTCAAGAGTGAAAAACGTTTCGTCTTACCCTTACTAGTGCTCTACCAGTGGGAGAAAAACTTTCACCTCTTATCCCCCAGACAAAAAAAAAGATACACGTTTTTCAACCAATTCAAAAGAAAGATTCCCGCTTTCTCAAAGTAGGAGACACTTTCATAATTAGGTGTAGTGGGAGTCAACTTAAATGTGCTGACCCCACCCAACATTTTGTCCTATTTTCACATTAATTTTTATCACTGGTTTGAGCGTTTGAGGTACTAAAAGATTCAATGCTCTCTTTTGGGATGTTCAAGTTATGGCCAGAAATCGCTAGGAAGGAGGAATGGATGTGATAGAGACTTACGTCTTCTGGAATTATCATGAACCTGTACAGGGAGAGGTATATACATTTTACTTGTGATTAACTTATATGTTTTCCAAAGACAAGCAGCTTACCTCATAACTGACTCTTTCAGCATATGGTACTATTTTGAAGGCAGGTTTGATCTAGTGGGTTTCGTGAATGAAGTGCACAAAGCGGGTCTCTTCGTGCATTTGAGAATCGGACCCTATGCTTGTGCTGAGTGGAACTACGGGTTAGTCTTTCATTTAAACTTTCTTTTTTAATCTGTACCATGAGTATCATTGATGTGTCTTAAAGCCGTAATTTTTCGTCTTTTGGCTTCTTACGATATGAAGCTCATTGGTCCATTAGATGTGAAGTTTAAGCTTTTGTCTATCTGGGAAGCTCTATCTTGGATCAAATTTGAAATATTCAGTTTCGACTTTTTTATATGCCTTTTCACCTGTGTTTTTTACCTTGTCTGAACAGGGGATTTCCCATGTGGTTGCATTTTATTACTGGGATAAAGTTCCGTAAAAAGAATGATCCTTTCCAGGTGCTTTCCTGAAGTTCTTCATTAATTTCTTAATGGATCAACTTACAAGCTCGAGGTTCTGTATAAATGCAGAGAGAAATGGAGCGTTTTCTTGCCAAAATTGTTAACATGATGAAGGATGAGAATCTATTCGCATCACAAGGAGGTCCCATCATTCTTGCACAGGTCTGCTTCTTATGTACTTGGTTGCCGTAATATGAAATATGTTCATCATCAACTTAACAAACCATTGGGCGTAATATCTGATGGTCTTATTCTTCTAGGTGGAAAACGAATATGGGAATGTCGAAGCGGCTTATGGAGTAGATGGGGCATTATATGTCAAATGGTCTGCAGAAACAGCTGTTAGCCTTAATACTTCTGTTCCTTGGGTGATGAGTGCACAGTGAGAGCACCTGATCCAGTTGTAAGTATCTGCATATATCCTTTATGCATTAACTGTAATTTTATAGTGCTACTGTAGTTGATTAAGGGAACTGCATTACTTCTGGTCTGAACAAATGCTTAGTGAAAGAAACACTTGATAATGCAGATAAACACTTGCAATGGCTTTTACTGTGATGGGTTCGTTCCAAATTCACCATTGAAGCCAGCGATGTGGACCGAGAACTACGTTGGATGGTAAAACTACATAACCTACACCATAGTGGAGAAGTTCTTTATTATTAGTACTCTTTTTTCATGTGGGAAGAATTCAAAAGTAATATATTGTCTCATAGGTTCCTAGCATTTGGTTATGCTGTTCCATACCGACCCGTTGAAGACTTGGCTTTTGCCGTTGCCCGTTTTTCTGAAAGAGGTGGGACTTTCCAGAACTATTACATGGTAAGCAATAAGCGATACTTTTTAACTGCAACTTATGACTTGATTAATGCAATTGCTTTGATTACAAGGATTTTTCGTCCTATACTTTTTGCAGTATTCTGGTGGCACCAACTTTGGTAGGACAGCAGGAGGACCTTTGATTGCTACTAGCTATGACTATGATGCTCCAATAAATGAGTATGGTAAGTAAACATTCTGATCTTGATTAGTATTTTCAATTGGTTCTTTCTTCATATAGTATTTTCGGAAGTTGATAAAGTTAGTCTTAGTAAGAACAGAAGTCTTAGTAACTTTCTTCTAATGAAATAATTTATGCAGGTTTTATCAATCAACCAAAGTGGGGCCACCTTCGTGACCTTCATTCATATTGCCATCAAACAATGTGAGGAACATTTGGTCAATGCAAATGCAACCCAAATTTCTCTAGGTGAGAATCTTGAGGTATGTTTCTTTTTCTTGTTAAATTTGAAGTGTTGCATTTGAAAGCATCCATGTTTGGTATTTCCCTTATTCATTTATTGGACTAAGCATATCCATGTCGAACTGGAAACTTACCCATCGTACTTGTCATTAGGCTCATGTGTACTACAGATCTTCCGACGACTGTGCAGCCTTTCTTGCCAACTACGATAGCTCTTCGGATGCAACAGTAAATTTCAGTGGGAAATCTTACTTCCTTCCTGCATGGTCAGTCAGCATAAGGTTATTTAAGTAGGAATTTTTATGATTTCAGACTATATATAGAAGCTGTTGACAAATCCTTAGTTCTGTATTCTTATGGAGATTATCCCTTTCATTTGTGATGGACAAAGTTACTTCACAAATAACACTTGATGATGAATCTTCGGAACATCACCATGGACGGGTCTTCGCTGTCATCGGCATCTTGGAGTTGGTACGAGGAAAAAGTGGGTGTTTGGGGTAACAGCTCCTTCGAGGCATCCGGTTTAGTAGAGCAGATAAATACTACAAAAGATGCATGTGATTTTCTCTGGTACACGACAAGGTAAATTGCTTGATTTGTTTTTCTTCGAAAGAATTGGACCAGTATATGAAGATTATTCAGGTATCTGTATTGCTCTACAAGGCAGCATAGATGTTGATGCCGATACCAAGCAAAATCAAACCACAGAAGTGGGTTTTCTTATTGGGAGCTTAGGCCATGCCGCTCTTCTGTTTGTTAACAACCAACTAGTAGGTGAGCCATATACGGCTATTTCAATTCAGTATTTATACCTCTGTTAGTGGATGTGGATATTTCTATGGTGTTATTACATTCCATTTGTCTTTGATTTTCAGCATTTGATTATGGAGATCATGGTGATGCCAGTTTCATATTGAGTTCTAAGGTCGAATTTCACAGCGGAAGTAACACGATTGATATACTGAGTATGATTATTGGTTTGCAGGTATCAAGTGTTATCTCATCTCTTTATACACACACATACATCCTCAATCTCTTTAATGTTTGAAATATAATTTCTTCAGAATTACGGACCGTGGTTTGATATCCAAGGAGCAGGAATAATTTCTGTTGTTCTTGCTGGATTGAAGGATTCAGATGAAGATCTATCTTCCGCACAATGGACCTATCAGGTAGCTGGTTATACCTTGGTTGATTTTAGATTCGTCTAGTATTCGAGAATGAGTTCAAATATAATTCATGTTTGTCTTGTCTTTCACTGCACTTCATTTGCAGTTTTCACAAAAGAACCACTACTTCTCTTCTAGCAAACATTTTATCCATATTCATAGTTTTGCACATAATTTCAGATTGGACTTGAAGGTGAATATCTCGGACTTCAGAATGCCTATCTTGCGAACAGCTCGATATGGCAGATCACGGTTCCGTACCAATCAATCACAGTCTGATATGGTATAAGGTAAATCTATGATGCAACTAAAGAGAGAAGGGAAAAGAAGATGAAATTATATTACACATACATTGAAAAATAACATGCTTGATTTGCAAATTGAACCTATTTTATCAGACTGTGTTCCTTGCTCCGGAAGGGAACAGCCCGGTATCCTTGAATCTCTCCGGCATGGGGAAAGGCCAAGCGTGGGTAAACGGCCAGCCGGTATTGGTCTAAGTATCTCTCACCATCAACTGGATGCTCGGATCATTGTGACTATAGAGGAACTTATGATGCATCCAAGTGCCTTAAAAAGTGTGGCCAACCTGCTCAATTATTGTATGCTCAATTATTGTAAGTTACACATCTTCTTCCTACTTCTTCAATTAATACTATAGGGAGGTTATTACTATATAGAATATTACTCCCTCCGCCCACCCGTCCATCTTTTCTTTTCGGGTTGTTCCACTTTAATTGTCCACTTTTATTTTCGATTTAAAATAATGCTCTAATATAATACAGTGGACTTGTTCACTACTTTATGCATAACAAACAATTTTCTTAATCTTCGCGTAAAAAAAAAAAAAAAAAAAGACTGGACAATTAGAGTGGAACGGAGGGAGTGTTATATGGAGGTTTTAATGTATTTCATAAATCAAATGATGAATCTTGTCAAGGTATCACGTTCCGCGGTCTTGGTTAAGACAAGGTGAGAACTTACTCGTCCTCCACGAAGAGCTCGGTGGAGACCCTTCGACAATCTCAGTGGTCGCCCGAAACGGGCAGGTGATATGCGGGCAGGTGTCACAATCCGATCTTCTTCTGGCTGATAGTTGGGAACAAGGAGTAGGTTTTCCATCCATGACGCCGCAGCTTCGGCTGAGCTGCGAAACCGGATGGCGAATTGGTTCTATTAGTCTTGCTAGTTTTGGAAATCCTCGAGGGAATTGTGGAGCGTTCTACTTAGGGGTTTGCCATGCCGATGTTTCCTCATTTTTGTATCACACAATTTGTGCCCTTGTGCATTGTGATGAACTCAGAGTTGTTCGTGTTCATGCAGGTCTGTGTTGGCAAAGAAGGATGTTCGATTCCAGTCTCAACGGCTACATTGGGAGATCCCTGTCCGGATGTTGTGAAAAGCTAGGTCATTGAAGCGGTTTGTCGAGGTTGAGAGAGTTAACTGCTTTTGAACACAAGACATGAGCTTGGCTGCAAATCAAGAAACTCATAATTGTAATAATTACAAGAGGTTCATTAAAGGAAGTATAAGAAAATATTCTATATATTTTCGTATCTACTTTGACTAGTAACCGTAAAAACTCGCTGTGTTGTTAGTTATTATTGTATATCATTTTTATTTTATTTTTTTTAACAAGAAAAACCTGTATCAGCTACTTGATGTGCGACATTGAGTAATTGAAGATTTATAAATTGATGCTAAAAATATTTATTTTAGAACATCCAAAAGTTGAGTTAGGAAGTATAGTTTTTTGTGGTAATATATGTTTTTACCCAAATTCTTTAAACAAAAATCAAAAGTAGCTTTCCATTATAAGTTTGTTCTCATACTAACCAATTTGACTATATTGTTCTCATTTTTATTCACTTTTGTGTCAGTTTTGACTGAAATTATCTGTTCAAATCATTTGCGCAGTATTAGAGACAAGAAAACTCAATCCGTAGAGAATTGACTATCAGTGCCTAAGACGAGCTTAAGGGTGCCTAAAGCGTGCCATAGAAAAAGACAAATCCCTCACATGTTTGCAAAACTCTAAATCTTTATATTATTGCAGTGCCGAAGGCCTTAGCACTCCTAAGGCACTAAGAGATTAAAAAACAATAATAAATAAATAAATTAAAAACGTGTCTTGGCACTCTTAAAAAAGAGCCCTTCTCCTAAGGCCTCCTTAGGCCCCCTTAGGCACTCGAATATTTTTTCAAAACTCTTGGAAAAGCCACGACCGAAGGCTGTAAGAGCCTAAGGGAGATTCCCGATTTTATTTTGTAAGTTATTTAAGAAACAAATAAATATACTAGTGCCTAAGAGAGCCTAAGGCCTCCTTAGGCTCCCTTAGGCACTCGAATATTTTTCAAAACTCTTGAAAAAGCTACAACCGAAGGCTGTAAGAGCCTAAGGGAGATTCCCAGTTTCATTTTGTATGTTATTTATGCAACAAATAAAAATATATTAGCCGTAAGAGGCTAAGGGAGATTCCCGATTTTATTTTGTATGTTATTTAAGAAACAAATAAAAATATAGTAGTGCCTAAGGGAGCCTAAGGCAGGCCTTTTTAGGCTCCCTTAGGCAGTCGGATATTTTTTCAAAACTCTTGGAAAATCCACGACCGAAAGCCCAAGGGAGCCTAAGGCTTATTCCTTTCTTATTTTGCAATGTTATTCAATTTTTTCCTTAAAAAACAAATAAAATTCATTGCCTAAGGGAGCATAAGGGTGTTGAAGGCTAGATTAAACAAAGTAAAACTGAAATATAAAACCCATTCAACATACATAGAATAAAAAACTACAATGATTACCCAAAGTTACACTACTACATAAAACGACTTCAATTAGGATTTGATGTTCCATCGGCCGACTGACATCTCCGCTTTGTATGATCTTCTTCGCCACAAATGCTGCATTTCTTACGTGTTTGACGTCTAAAAGAAGATGTGCCGGCTTCTGCGCCAGAAGGACGGTGACTGGTCCTGGGGCGTCTGGCTTGTGGCGTAATTATTGGTGGTAGAACAACAATATCCTCAACCTCTGGTAGGACACCCCACTCGTTCCGGGGAGGTAACATATTTACTACACCGACATATATCTCCCTCCATGTGGCCACAATGTAAAAGTAATGAATATAATCGTACAAATTTTCACGGCGACTATAACGAACGACAACAACTGCGTTCACACACTTCGTAGTGGAGATGAACCCTCCACTATCGATGTCCGTCGTCTACCTTGTATGTGTCAGCAGTCACTTGCATAACACTACACTTTCGAGCTGCATCGACTTCTTTGCGCACCCTAAAGTCTGAAGCCACTCTCAACCGATTGTTTTTCGCATTTTCCCTCCATCAGCGTTCATCGAACCACACCTCGAGCATGTGACGGATTGCCTCCAAAATCGCAGTAATTGGAAGACGTCTAGCTTGCAGCAGTCGAGAATTGATAGACTCAGCAGCGTTCGATGTCATCAGACTGTATCGTCAGCCTTTACTAAACAATCTGGACCACTTTTTAGGCCCGATTTTCATCGACTTGTCATAAATAGCTGGTTTAGCATGGCGGATGGTGTTCATGGAGTGATGAAACTTGGTTGGCCGAGATGCATACGCAGCTTCATAGAATGCCCGGATTATCCAATCACACAGATGGTAATAGCAAAACTCATGTTGTGCATCTGGAAAAACATCTCTAACCGCATTCGCTATACTTTTATGTTGGTCCGACACAATGACTAAACTCTCATCCGATGTAAATGCTTCTTTAAGACGTAGCATAAACATGGAGGGAGATATATGTCACGACCGCTTAAAGTTCCTCATTCGAGCAAAACATCAATCCCTGTCGCAAATGCCCGTCGACAACATGATCCAGGTGTTGCGCCACCGGTGAATCAGATATATCAAGGGGAACAATTGGAAGTAACCAATTGCTTGTTGTTTCCATGTTACCGTATATAATCTCATTGTTGGTGGTGGGACGATTGACTGAAACGAGCATAGACATAAGCTGACTCACGCTACCATCTCGTCGAATCCATGCAGCAAAATCCTGTAACAAACATGAATTTCCCTTTTAGGAGCACTTTCGGATGGATTGCTTCCGTTGCCGTGCTCTCTAAACCAATTAGAGCTTCCGAAATTCGAATATCTTCAGGTAATTGATTTAGGTTCGAAACAACAAATTGAGAATTTTGCACTTCAGGATAAACAAAAAATACAATCGGCTCTACGTCGATAGCCCACAAAAACATTATATCATTCATTATCCTCCCATTTTTCGTGAAGCAGCAGTATAGTAGAGGAAGTAGTTAGATGGAAGAGAAGAAGCAACGAGCATCCTGTCAATGCTCTGCTGGAGATACGCAAGAGAAATATTGTTCGAAGGAATGTAAACCATAAACTCATGTCGACCGACATGATTCGATTGATGATCGAATTCACTGTTCAATCCGCCATTTTTTGAGAAGGGAAGAAGGGTAATTCAATATGAGATTTTGCTGAGATGTAATAAGGTTGTGTATGGGTTTCCTCAATTTTTATAAGCAATCAACAATCTATTTTGCATGAAATATTAGTTTTGGCACTCCATCGGCACCCTTAGGGACACCTTAGGCACTCGAAAAAATTCATGTGATCGCCTGCACAAGGCTATTAGCTAATATATAAGCTTCAGAAATAGATGTCTTCTCAACCGAAGGTACTCCCTAGGCACCCTGCATCACTACTTGTTATTTAGTACAGTCAGAGGCACTTGAAAGCTGAGTAGTCATGATCGGTCGCGACGATTCCGTCGTATTAAAATCATGCGGATCAAATAAATTTGTAATAAACACCTGTACAGAACTATACTTTAACAAGCACAACGATAAGCAAGAGGTCTATCCTTAGGGAATGGGCGATTAATTAAATTGTCTCTACTGACGTAAGGTTTTGGCTAGTAGCCATCATATACTTTGAGTTATCTAAAACTAGGCAGAAAGGTAACATGCAATCAGCAAATAACAAGATATAAAAGGCAATCCGGCTAAGGTAATTCCACACCACCCCATATCCGATCCTATATTACTAAGTGAATCAGTGTAGTTAAGGTTATCTAGCCAGGACGCTATGTTGAGCACATGGGTGTCCAATCCTTCTATTCAGTTGTGACTGCCACGTTGTGCATAAAAACAATCACATACCCAATGGCTATCCCTACCTTGTTGAGCAATGACTAGGGAGACACTGGGGAGCATTAAGAACAGAGGAACCAAATTAAGGCTTCTACCAATGTTGAGCATTCAAAGCAGAAAACATAGTTAGTCTACAACTGCCCAGAAAGAAGGTTACCTACCCAGACTGATCAGATCTAAGCAGTTCTCAACTACCTTAAATAGAGTTCGACTAAAACCTTTACTAAACTAATTATCAAGTACGTTCTCACATCTCACGGATTCTTAAGGATGGAGCCTCATTACGTTAGCCAGATCTGGGGTTTAGCTATACATATTAACTAAGGGTGCGAAAGTAAGCATGTAAAAGAAAGACATAAAGCAGATCTGGAAGTAAAAGCTGAGATAGTAAACTTTCCTTGACAGAAAACTAGCATTAACATATAAGTGAAAACGATAAGAAACAACATGGTATGAAGTCAAAGGCATCTAGATCTAAAGACATGGAATATTAGCAGAAAGAAAAGACACTATTCTTCAACACTTGATAAAGACAGAAAGCAGAGAATAACTTTAAATACTTTACATGTGAATAATAAAGCAGATTGTAAACAGAACTAAAGGAATAATTGCAAGTACTAAAGAACTGGAATTTAAGAACAATATTTAAAGCTAACCAAACTTGTATTTAAATAGAAGTCTTCTCCACTAGAGAACTTGCAACTAAGCTAGGCAGAAAGATTAAAGTGTTTTTGTTCTACAACTATGGCGAAAATTAAAGAGTATTTTCAGAGGGAGACGAGAGCTAAACTAAACTAAGAGGATGTATGTTGAAGATGATTCAGATTCGTCTCTTATGCTCCTTTTTTCACTTTCACAAAATATCTGCCTCTGGCGCAACACTTTGTTAGAATGTGATGAGTTATTTTCGTACCTTATTATTGTTGCCGAAATGTCACTTAACTGCGCAGACGAAGCACTTTTATTGGAAGTTTTGCAGGAATTAGGGTTGATTTGGCATGTGATGTGGAAATGAGGTGGCAACTTGGTTTCCAGCTATATTGGCGTGATTTAGATCGAATTTGATCAAAACCTTATCCGAGAAGAAACCCTAGATACTTTCTTGATCGAATTGACAGCCATATAAAGGGTTATAGGCGCACAAAATTGAGGAGAGAGTACGCCATAACACATTCTCATAACCGGATCCTCTCATTTGTATTCATTCCGCCGTCCGCTCCGATCTTCGACGCCGTACATTTCTTGCTGCAGCCGAAGAGAAGAAGAAGATCGCGTCCATTTCCATTTATGTTTACATGCATACCACGAGAAGAGAGGAAGAAACAAACACTTATTTCAGTTTTAATGTTCGACGCTTTAAGATGCTTTCTAGTTTCAGTTCGTTGTTTCATTTTTCGTTCGTGTTGAGAGATTGAGGACGTGATTGGGTACTCTCGTTTTAAGTTTCCATTTTCTAATTTAATTTCAGTTCGTACTTCGTTTTAAGCTCTGTTTGTGTTTACTGTTTTATTCTTAATTTTCGTGCATGTTAGAGTTAGGGTACAAATGTCTTTTGTTCTGAATTGCAAAGTGTCTTGCCTGCGCAGTCGGGATGGTTTCATGAGTAGTTAAAACTTTTAGTGTCTCAACATGATGTGAAACACACACGTGAACAGTACATGAGGCTTAGGTGCTCATAAATAATTGAAAGGGTTTCGGGTTAATTCTGAATTAATTAATCTGACTAGTAATTTAGGCTTGATCACCCTAGGTTACGCAGTCTGTAGGTAACTTAGTACTTCCATCATTTCTCGTGGAACAAGGCTAGGTAAGTAGCAAAATTATTCGTAAGAGTAATTGAATTAAACCGGTAGAAGACTATTAGATGCCCAACATACGAGTAGGCTCCTATACTAGGCTCCCTTAGTTCGATAAAGCTGTCTAGTTATAAATTTATTGATTGCCCAAAAACGTAGTTTGTAACTAGATTAGGGAAGTAGTCGTTTCGATGCTCAATATTGCGACTACCGATTAAGTAAGTGGGAGTGAGGATCATGAAGTTTAAGTTACGATGATCTATAACTAGTTGATTTATGAGATTAATTCATATTGTGTGCCGATGATTGGAATGAGTGTGTGCGAAATATTCTGCTGGACTTGTCTTTCAACTGCTCAGTTAATACGTTTTTATTTCAGTTCAGTTTTTAATATTTCTTATTTTAGTAAAAATTTAAAACTTGCGTGGTTGCTAACCAAAATCCAAGATAAGTAGGAAAATAATGTGTCTAGTTCTCCGTTCCCTGTGTTCGGTACCATGTATACTATACTGAATTAATTCTCAGATTTTACAGGATTATTTGGTGCAATACAACGATCACCAGAATGGTAGGTGAGCTATCCACTGTGCAAAGGCATGGACTGTTGTACAATGCTGACATGGCCTGTACTTTCTGCTTCAAAACTCCCGCCAGAATTTGTCAACAAGCTGTGGGATGAGTTTGTGGGCCTGATTTAATCTGATCAACTCCTTGTTTCCGGCCCAATACACTACAGGTGCATTCTGACATCATTTTGAGTCCAATTCTTTACAGCTGGGAAGATTTGTCCCTTAAACACAAAATTTGCTCCTCTTCTCGGCTGCACCGGTTTTTCATCACTTTCTTTCAAATTCAAGCTAATAATCTGCATAATCACGATACAAAACACACAAATCAAATGGGTAAATGAGCTACAAATCTAGGCTTATCAAGTCATCTCGTAACTTTTTCAGAAAAGTCATTTTCGCTGACAAAGTTGAATAGGGATGCTCACCGTAGGCACTCCCTCAGCACCCTTAGACACTGCTTAGGCACTCGTTTTTTATTTATTTTATGGAATGCTTACCTTAAGCAATCGGGATTGTAGTCAATAATTCAGTTCTGAAAAAGCTGAATAGGGAATGCTTACCTTAAGCAATCGTTTTCGTTTTTTTTTTTTTTTTTTAAAAAAAATCACCTACTGCCTGAGGGTGTCGTAGGGGTGCATAAGGCCCCCTTAGGCACTGAAGCTGAATTTGGAGGCACGAGAGAAGCCAAGGTCGAGGGGCTTCATGGCCTAAGGAATCTTGATTGAATTTATTTGTTTTTTAAATATAATTCCAGTGCCTAAGGGACTAAGGCACCCTTAGGCAAGAAGAATTGCTCTTTGGAGAGCACAGTACGATGAAAGTTGTAAGCTGTGTTCGGGGGGAGTTATTGTCACTGGGAATTTTAAAAATAATTCGTTTATTCCACACAAAACAATCATTTGTGAACAAAGATCAAGAAAAGCACCTGAAATTACATCAACAATAAAAAAAGTAAGACAAAAGTAAGGATATTTTAGTAATCTTGGTTAGTTTGTGAACATATGATAAAGAGTTGGACAATTTTGTGTTTTGTTTTAGGGATTTGACTATTATAGCAATGCCTCTTTTGTTTTTTCCCTTATTTATTACTCCCCATTCTCATTCATACGGTCATGTAGGGTTTCGACATGGAGTTCAAGAAACTTTACTTTTGTGAGTAAATGTTGAGGACTCAAGTGACTTTTTATGATTTATAATGTTATTTTATTTCCTTTTATAGAAAGGAGACAATATCAGTGAGACAATCCGATATATTATACATTATGAATGGGACGGAGGGAATAACATTACTAGTGTAGTACAAGTATCCATAAGAAGTATAGATAAGTTCGGGAGAAATTTAGATATAACCCTTATAGATAAGTAAATATCTTTTATAACTCATATTTTAAAAATATCAACTATCTTACCACTTTTTGTTTTGGTCTTAATTTATAATTGAAATTGGGTCCTACAAGCAGAAGTATCTTCTGTACAATTTATTTGGTGGGTCCTATAAGTTCAGCAAAGTTTCTGCCCAAATATATTGTAGCTTAAGCGAATATCTAAATAAAAATGTCAACAAAATATAATTTCATTATAAACTTTTGCTTTTAAAATTTGTAATACACCTACCACTTCTTGTTGAATTTATTAGTGCAGATAAATAAATACCCGTCTAATTTTCACTTTATGTATTTTTCCTTAAAAATACAGTACTAATGAATATTTCAAATGTATATTCTAAATAATTTTGAAGCAACAATAATAATTTAATAGTTGTGCAGCAGAGATGTATTTTGAAAATTGGAGTTAATAAATTTCTCTCAAACTTCATAAATAATAATTTAGTAGTTTCGCTGAGATGTTTTCAGAATGTGGGACCCATTTCAATTATAAATTCAATAAAATATAAAAGTGGTTAGATATTTGATTTTTTAAGTTTGAGGTTAAAAAATATATATTCTTATCTTGATTGGTTAAATTCATACATTCCCACTATACCTAGTTTCTTGGCTTGTAAATTCCATCACGCCAAGATCTAAAGCTGCCTTATTTAGTAGTTGATTGTCTTCCAAGTAACATTGCTGTGGTAGTAAGAAAAACATACCTTAAATTATGTATCTTTACACACACATACTGCATTCAAATGCTCCATAAGCCTCCCTATTTTTGCTTTAGTGTAAAAGCAACTTGTAAGAAACGTGAAGGATGAGCACGTTCTTTAGCTTGTACGCATTCTAAACTCTATACTTTGTCTATATATACAATATAGAACTAATTACCTCGTAATCTTGGCACCTTTATTTATCCATTTTCATGCTCCAAAATGCCGTCTTCTAGAAGAATCTCTGCATATTCCATTGCTTTTCTAGTTTGTATTATTGTTTCCAAACCTTGTGTTCAAGCATGGAGCAAAGAGAGCCATGCCATGACATGCAAATTTGCTCAGGTATATTCAAATCATTCAATCGTAGATATATAGTAAAATTTTCTTACACCTCTGTAATTTCACTTGAAAATTTTACAGGACTTGCTGGAGCCAGAGGCGCAGCATGCTGTAAAAATGCTGCTTCCGGACCACGTCGACGGTGATTTGTCGGCCTTGTGTTTGTGGCCGGACCAAGTACGGCATTGGTATAAGTACCGCTGGACGCCCTCTTCACTTCATCGACACACCGGATAAAGCCTGTAGTTTTAAGTATCAAAAAGTTTATTTCCTTTTTTTTTTCTTTTGTTATATTATATGGCTCAAATCCTAATCCTTTAAGGAAGTTGAGTCCTATCCCACATCGGATAATTAATGAAGTGTATCATTAATTTTTCCCTATAAATAGATAGGTTCCCTCATTATTGTAGACACACATCTCAGAATTAGTCTTTGGGTCTAGGAACATATTCCGGAGACCCGAATTTGTATTCTCCTCTTTTATAGTGAATTTTCTTCCCTCCGCCCGTGGACGTAGGTCTATTGACCGAACCACGTAAATTCTTGTGTTCTTGTTTTATTTATTTTCTCGTATTTCGTTTACTCGTATTTATAACAAGTGGTATCAGAGCCTAGGTTACGACCTCGGGTTTAGGATGGCGAGTATGAAGTACGATATTCCGCTATTGGATAGGAACACTAGATTTTCGTTATGGCAAGTGAAGATGCGCGCAATCTCGCTCATATGGATTTGGACGAGACTTTGTTGGGATTTGAAAAAATGCCCAATTCGTGGACAGATGAGGAGAAAAAAAAGAAGGATCGTAAGGCTCTCTCCCACATACACTTTCATCTATCAAATCAAATTCTGCAGGATGTCCTGAAAGAGACAACCGCTGCTGGACTATGGCTGAAGCTGGAACAATTGTGCATGACCAAGAGTCTCACAAGTAAGCTACATCTAAAGCAACGTCTTTACTCTTATCATATGGTAGAAGGTACGTCTCTACAAGAGCATATTTCAGCATTTAAAGAAACTGTTGCTGATTTAGAAGCTTTGGAAGTTAAGTATGATGATGAGGATTTGGATTTGATGTTATTGTGTTCTCTACCTTCATCCTATAGTATGTTTCGTGATACTATTTTGTATAGTCGTGATACTCTAACGCTTGATGAAGTTTTTGATGCCTTATTCTCGAAAGAGAAGATGAGGCAACTTGTTAGTAATTCTGAGGATTCAGGAGAGGGTCTTATTGCTCGAGGAAGGCCACAAGAAAGAAGTTCTGGTGGTGAAAGGAAAGGGAGATCGAAATCAAGGAACCCTCGCATTAAGTGTAATTATTGCCACAAGCCCGATCACATCAAATCTGAATGCTGGAAATTAGAGAGAAAAAACCAAAAGAATCCAAATGACAAGGCTGGTGGTGATACATCAGGAAAGCACAAACAAAAGGAAAAGGAACAAGAAATTGGTGAGGCCGGAGTAGCTGATGAAGATTCGAGTGACGGTGATCTTCTTGTTGCTGCCAACTTGGTTCGTGAGCATCGTGATGAATGGATTCTAGATTCTGGTTGCACATATCATATGAGTCCCAATCGGGATTGGTTTTCAACATATGAGTCAGTTACAAAAGGAGTTGTGCTTTATGGGAAACGATGCACCTTGTAAGGTTACAGGAATTGGAACCATCAAAGTTAAGATGTTCGATGGAGTAGTCCGAACACTTGGAGATGTTAGACACGTACCTGACTTAAGGAGGAACCTCATCTCACTCAATACCCTTGAGGCTAAAGGGTACAAGTATGTTGGTAAAAATGGAGTTCTGAAAGTTAACAAAGGCTCTCTTGTAGTGATGAAGGGAAATAGAAAAACTAGAAATTTACATGTCTTGCAAGGCTCCACAGTCACGGGAGATGCTGCAGTTGCTACCACGTCACTGACTGACAGCGAGGTCACTAGATTGTGGCACTTGCGTCTTGGCCACATGAGTGAGAATGGGATGATTGAACTAAGCAAACAAGGACTTCTTGATGGACAGGGCATCATCAGACTCAAGTTTTGTGAACATTGTGTTCTGGGTAAGCAGAAAAGAGTTAAGTTCTCTAAAGGAACACACAATACAACAGGTATTTTGGATTACATCCATTCTGACGTTTGGGGTCCGTCTAGGGTGCCCTCCAATAGAGGTGCACGTTATATGCTGACCATTATCGACGATTACTCAAGAAAAATTTGGGCTTTCTTCCTGAAGCAGAAGAGTGAAGTGTTTTCCACTTTCAAGGAGTGGAAAGTTATGATAGAAAAGCAGACGGGGAGGTCTGTGAAACGTCTCCGTACAAACAATGGTATAGAGTTCTGTTCCGACGAATTTAATTTTCTATGCAAGGCTGAAGGGATTGTGAGACATCACACCGTTCGTCATACTCCATAGCAAAATGGTGTAGCCGAACGGATGAACAGAACATTGATGGAGAAGGTGCGTTGCATGCTTCTTAATTCTGGTCTGCCGAAGAGTTTTTGGGCTGAAGCAGCAAATTTGGCTTGTCATCTTGTCAATCTATCTCCTTCTACTGCACTTGATAAGAAGACTGCACAAGAGGTATGGTCTGGTACTCCACCAAACTATTTTGATTTGAGGATTTTTTGTTGTCCCGCGTATGTGCATGATGTGCAGGGAAAATTGGATCCTCGTTCGAAAAAGTGCATTTTTCTAGGCTATAAGCATGGCGTGAAGGGTTACAAACTTTGGTGTCCAGAAACAAGAAAGGCTATCATCAGTCGAGATGTTATATTTGATGAAAGTTCGATGATACACGTTGCAACACCTAAAGACTCTTACATTGATGCTCCGCAAGAATCTAATTCACAAGTTGAGGTGGAGATCGAATCAAAATCTGCGGCAACGTCTCAAGAAGATTCGATTTCAGATCAAGAACCACCACCTGAAGCACCACAACACTGTATTGCAAAAGACAGAGGAAGACGTGTGATAAAGCGTCCTGAAAGACTCATTGAAAGTAATTTGGTTGCTTTTGCTTTGAATGTGGCTGAGGAAGTTGAGTCTTGTGAGGAACCCTCCACATACAAGGAGGCAATTACTTCTAAGGATTTTGCAAAATGGATTGGTGCTATGCAAGAGGAGTTGGAATCGCTTCACAAGAATGGTACATGGGACATAGTGAAGCTACCTAAAGGCAAGAAAGTCGTTCGCTGCAAATGGGTATTTAAGAAAAAGGAAGGAACACCAGGAGTTGAAGATGTAAGATACAAGGCGCGATTAGTAGCTAAAAGCTATATCCAAGTTCCCGGTGTAGACTTCAATGATATATTCTCTCCGGTGGTGAAGCATACTTCAATACGAGCTTTACTTGGTATTGTTGCTATGCATGATTTGGAGCTTAAGCAGCTTGATGTAAAGACCGCATTTCTGCATGGAGATCTAGAGGAAGACATCTACATGCAGCAGCCTGAGGGACACACAGTTGTTGGGAAAGAAGACTATGTATGCTTCTTGAAGAAATCTCTCTACGGTTTGAAGCAGTCACCGAGGCAGTGGTATAAGAAGTTTGATCATTTTATGACGACTCATGCCTTTAAGAGAAGTGCTTCAGATAGTTGTGTCTACTACAGAGTTGGTGAAGATGGGTCATTTGTGTATCTCCTATTATATGTTGATGACATGTTGATAGCTGCAAACAGTCAAGAGGAGATTAAGAAGGTGAAGATCCAACTCAATGTTGAGTTTGATATAAAGGATCTAGGAGCTGCAAAGAAGATACTTGGTATGGAGATTATTAGAGATAGAAAAGCAGGTACATTATGCCTAAGTTAGAAATGGTATATTAAAAAAATTCTCCATCGGTTCAACATGCAGAATGCAAAGCCGGTTAGTACTCCGTTAGCAGCTCATTTTAGACTCTCATCTGCTTTGTCGCCACAATCAGATGAGGAGGTTGACTACATGTCACGAGTTCCATATTCTAGTGCTGTTGGGTCACTCATGTATGCTATGGTATGTTCACGTCCGGATTTAGCACATGTTGTGAGTGTTGTTAGCAGATACCTCGCAAATCCTGGAAAAGAATACTGGAAAGGAGTTCAATGGATTTTTTGTTATTTGAGAGGTTATAGTGACGTTTGTCTGAAGTTTGGAAAGACTAGTGATGGAGTTGTTGGATATGTAGATTCAGATTTTGCCGGTGATCTAGATAAAAGAAGATCTCTTACGGGCTATATCTTCAGCATTGGTGGTTGTGTTAGTTGAAAGTCTACTTTGCAGAGCACCGTTGCGTTATCCACTACGGAGGCTGAGTATATGGCCATCATTGAAGCTTGTAAGGAAGCTATTTGGTTAAAAGGTTTGTTTGGGGAGTTGAAGAAAGAATTGCAGATTACGACCGTCTTTTGTGATAGTCAAAGTGGTATCTGTCTCACAAAAGATCAAATGTTTCATGAGAGGACTAAGCACATTGATGTGCTATATCACTTTATACGTGAAATTGTTGCTCGTGGTGATATAGTTGTGAGCAAAATTAGTACTCATGACAATCCTGCTGATATGATGACGAAGGTGCTTCCCTTTGCTAAGTTCAAGCATTGCTTGGATTTAGTTAGCCTTACTTGATAAGTTATGCCCTTAGGGGTTTTGTGGAGGAGGTGGAGTTTTTCCTATCATGGTTGGAGTTTGTTCGTTTTTGAGGGATTTTTCGCCAAGGTGGAGATTTGTTATATTATATGGCTTAAATCCTAAACCTTTAAGGAAGTTGAGTCATATCCCACATCGGATAATTAATGAAGTTTATCATTAATTTTTCCCTATAAATAAATAGGTTCCCTCATTATTGTAGACACACATCTCAAAATTACTCTTTTATAGTGAAAAATTTGTAGTCCTGCTGATATGATGACGAAGGTGCTTCCCTTTGCTAAGTTCAAGCATTGCTTGGATTTAGTTAGCCTTACTTGATAAGTTATGCCCTTAGGGGTTTTGTGGAGGAGGTGGAGTTTTTCCTATCATGGTTGGAGTTTGTTCGTTTTTGAGGGATTTTTCGCCAAGGTGGAGATTTGTTATATTATATGGCTTAAATCCTAAACCTTTAAGGAAGTTGAGTCATATCCCACATCGGATAATTAATGAAGTTTATCATTAATTTTTCCCTATAAATAAATAGGTTCCCTCATTATTGTAGACACACATCTCAGAATTAGTCTTTGGGTCTAGGAACATATTCCGGAGACCCGAATTTGTATTCTCCTCTTTTATAGTGAAAAATTATAGTGTTGAAAAATTATAGAGAGAGTATCGATGTTTTAAATATAAGAGTAACACCAATATTAAATGAATCATACTCTCTCTTCATTTACACTCCATCCATATTTATGGATGATTTTAAATGACTCCAAAGAACTAAAACAATAACTTGTGTAACTATGATAGACGATATAGAACACACTACAATAAGCATGTGTCTCATTAATTCAAACTAACATTAAGGGGGTGTTTGCAATAGCTTAAATTTTTTTAAGTGCTTTAATTCAAACTAACATTAAGGAACACCAAGAATTAGTCTTGTATTCTCCTCTTTTATAGTGAAAACCCTTAGGGTATGTTTGCAAAAATTGCTTATAAGAAGAAAAAGTTGAAAAAATAGTGTTTGCAAAATTTATACTGTAGTAGCTTATTTTGTAATTTATAAGTAAAATGTCAAATCATAGTTTATCCGAAATTATAAATATGCCATTAAGTTGGAGAAGTTGGTAAAAATCAACTTAATCAACTTCATCTTATTCAACTTAAATATAAAGAATTTTTCTGAATTTAAGCCATTGAAAATACCCAAAAACAATTTTTCCTTAAATTAAACTATAAATTCAATAATTTAAGCTTTTGCAAACACCCACTAAAAGCATTTGCAACGGATGCATTTAACAACATTTAAGGGTTATGGATGGAATAGGTCTGTGTTGCAATTAATGGTTAAATGGAAAGATGGAATTTATTGCTTAACATATCAAATGGAGAGAGAATGATTTTAGGTGGGGTCCATCACATAAAGTTAAGGAAGACGTTGCAAATTTTGGAGTGAAGTTGTGGTGGGCCCATTTATTGTGATGAGAGAACAATTTAATGCGCTTATTTTCAAAATAGTCTTCTAAGAAAAAAACTTATTTTCCAAATTATTCTTCTCTAAAATTTATATTTCAAAATAATCCTTTCATTAAAACTTATAACCCAAAATAGGGATGAAATCATCTGTCCAATAAATCTCTGTCCAATTTGTGTCCGATTTAAAACGACGTAGTTTTGTATTGAAAAATTATAAATTAAAAGGATAAGATTGAAAAAGAATTTAATAAATAATTAAAGAGTGTATTTTTTTTAATACAAAACTACGTCGTTTTAAAACAGACATCAATTAAACAGTGATTTATTGGACAGGTGATCTCATCCCTCCAAAATAACCTCCTCTATGCCACATAAGCGCCTATGTGGATGATATTTTTTTACTTAAAAGAAAAAACCACAAAAATCATATAGTTAATTAATTAATAAACAAACAAACAATTAAAAAACAAAAGTAAAAGACGAAAAATAGAATCCCAAGCTTCCAATCCCGCGTTCCCAGACTTTGTATATATAAGTCATAATCTAATCGTACTTAATTTAAATCAAACTACATATTACTAAAAATCAAACTACATATTACTACAAATCAATAGCACACGTTCCCAGACTTTGTAAATATACAAGTCATAATCTAATCTTCAGGCATGTTTGCAAACGGTTGAATCCCGTCATAGTATATATTTTGTCCACCAAATCATTATAAGTTATGCCATTGTTAACTCTCGTAGGCTTCGGTAATCTTTCCCTTTCAACAACATAATATAGTAATCATGTCTTTTGCCATCCTAATCAAAGAACAAAGTAATTAAAAAAAAATTTGAAGCATAATTTATAGATTAAGAACGAAATAAAGTACCAAAAAAATTAGAATACTTTCTTGGATCATGTAATTATATAAATGGTTTAGAATACTATGGATACGTGAAAACAGAACAACATCAACAGTCAATGATAAACACGTAATTGTTGCTTTTATATCACCGATATTGTGCATGTTTGTCTCGTGTTTATGCGTGTAGGAGGTGGAGAAAGGCGGAAAAGATGGTAAAGGTTGCCTACGTAAAGAATGGAAGCTGCATGAATGCAAAGCTTGATAAAAGGAGTTTAGGCCAGTAAATTAAAACATTTGGGCAGGAATTGGACCCTTCCATTAGGGCCAGCGAAAGTGGGCCGAAGAAATGGATTGAAAGAAGAAATGAAGAAGCCCGACCCATTTATATTTGCAGAAAATGGAGGGAAAGTTGTTTGGTAGAGGCTACAAGCTATGACATGGAATTGGTGCAGAAAGTACAGTGACAGGATGTTTTCACTGCCACAGCCGCCCAGCAGGGCAAAAGAGTTCCTGAAATAGCCATGCTGCCTCCCTTCAGCTTTCCCAAGCAATCAAATCCACCCCATGCTGCATTTAATGAATGGAGAGGCTCAAGAAGAAAAAACATGTCTTGATTTAGACTTATCTAGCTGTGAAAAAACTTCTCATAACTCTCTAGACTTTATCTCTACTAGTAAATAGGGGGAGATATCCCACAACTCAAAAAACTTCTCATAACTCTCTAGACTTTATCTCTCTCTACTTTAGTTTTCTCACTAATTTCGAAAAGCTCTCTAGTTAGTTCTTGTTCTTCATCTTCAAAGTTCAAGTAGTTGAAGCACATAAATTCTCGCCCAGCTAAAGCATTTAAATTTCGAAGATCTGCCTCAGTAATGTTCTCTATTTTCTGTCTTGTTTCGTTCATTTAATTATGCACTGTTATTTCTGTTTATTTAAGGTTTCGACAGTTAATGTTCTTCAAGTTAGTGTTTTCTGCATTTATGATGTTATTCCCTTGCATGTTAGCTTGCTTTCTTATTCTAAATATGTGTAGCTAAACCCTAGATTCGGCCAGGGCAGTGAAACACCCGATCCTTGCCTTCATGAGATCTTAATGTGCTTAAAATTGGTTAACTAAGTGTTTCGTTCCAGATCTGTGTAGATGCTTGCTTAAGATGACATATGACTGATCACCCTAGGTTAACTGGGCTGGTGTTGAACGGGCAGGGAAAATGGTATAGTTATTTTCATGCTCAACATGGGTAGCTTTGCTAGTTCGGTTTCTTGGATGTTAATGCTCCTTAGTTGTAGATATATGCAATGCTCAAAATGGTAGATCGACACTAGGGTAGGGAGTAGGTTAATGCTCAACATTCCTTCTCCATTTTAAGAATAAGATTTAGGTGCGTCCGTGCTCAACACGGCACCTTAGCCGAGCAACCTTAGGAAAAGCGATTAATCTTAGAATCGAGGATTGGAGGCCGATCAGTGTGGATCTACCCGAAGCCGAGTCGATTTTAACATTTTTTTCATCCCCTGTTTTTAATTGCGCAGTTTATGACTTATTGCCTAGTGTTAATTAAACCCAAAGTTAATGGTGGTTACTAACCAAACCCTTTTTCGGTCCTTAGAAATAAATTGCTTAAATCTACCCATTCCCTGTGGATTCGATCCCTACTTGCTAATTGTGCTAGTATTAGTTTAGTTGTCTGTCGCATGTGTTATAAATTGTATTTGGTTTGCGATTTTAACGACGAAACCGTGCCCGATCAAATTGGCGCCGTTGCCGGGGAATGGTGTTTTGATTTAAACTAACCTTTTCTACTGTTCTTTTTATTTTTGTTCTACCTCCGTTTGTTTCTTCTAGGTGTTTATGAGTGGCTCGTTCAACCCAAATTTCTGGCTAGACCCTGAAATTGAGAAAACTGAACTGGAGTCGCAAGGCGAAAGAACTCTGCATAAAGAGACAGCGAGTGAGGCTGGTACTGAAGCCAGCTACCCAGAAGATCGTGGTATTCAGTTTGACCGGATAGAGGAAGAATCTGAGAGAGAAGAGTTCGATTCTGAATCAAAAATAGAATCCAAAACAGTCATGGAAGACGATGATCCAAAAGTCCTCAAGGTCAATGAACACACTGCCAGGAAGCGGAAGGATCCTGTGCAGATTGCTGCTTATGGTGAAAATCCTGTGGAACTTAAGGCAGTAGTGCTGAATGCCTTGCCCAAGTTTTATGAGAAGACGAATGAAAATCCCTTCTCATTCTTGAATGAATTCGAGAAGATATGTAGGCTCCAGAAGAAAACTGGCCAACAGACTGAAGATGAAGTGAAGCTAGTTGCATTCCCTTATGCACTAAGCGACCGAGCCAACATGTGGTACTCAAGCCTACGCACAGATTCTATTGATAATTGGCCACAGATGGAGACTGCCTTCCTGAATTGGAACTCAAACCTCTCCCGGCTCATCTGAAATATGCATACTGATACACTACCAGTAATAATCAGCAGCAGTCTAGCCCAAGAAGAAGAAGCCAGACTGATCTCAGTTCTGCAGAAGCATAAAACAACTATTGGGTGGACCTTAGCAGATATCACTGGAATCAACCCAGATGTCTGCATGCATCATATTCCTATGGAGCCCAATAGCAAACCAAGCCGAGATGCACAATGCAAGCTAAACCCTAACATGAGGGAAGTTGTTCTCAAAGAAATTCTGAAGTTGCTATCCATGGGAATCATATACCCAATTTTAGATAGCAAATGGGTCAGTCTTGTGCATGTGGTGCCTAAGAAAGGAGGAATTCAACTGGTGGAAAATGAGAAACATGAGCTAGTCCCAACACGTCCGGTCACTGGGTTGCGGATGTGTATTGACAATCGCAAGCTCAACAATTCGACCCGGAAGGACCATTTCCCCCTACCTTTCATTGACCAGATGTTGGAAAGGCTGGCAGGACAAGCATATTTTTGCTTTCTGGATGGGTACAGTGGGTACTTTCAAATACATGTGAGTCATAACGATCAAGAGAAAATGACATTCACATGTCCATTCGGAACATATGCATATAGAAGGATGCCGTTTGGGCTGTGCAATGCCCCAGGGACCTTCCAGAGATGCATGATGAGCATTTTCTCAGATATGATTGAACAGTGCATTGAAGTCTTTATGGATGACTTCACAGTTTATGGGAATTCTTTTGATAACTACCTAAGCAGTCTGGACAAAGTACTCGCCAGATGTGTTGAAAAGAATCTCGTGCTCAACCACGAGAAATGTCATTTTATGGTCATAGAGGGTATTGTTTTAGGCCATGTCGTCTCAGAAAAAGGAATTGCAGTCGATAAGGCAAAAGTGGACCTGATTGCGCAATTGCCATATCCTATGAATGTCAAGGAAATCAGAGGATTCCTTGGGCATGCAGGCTTCTACTGAAGGTTTATCAAGGACTTTGCCAAAATTGCTCAACCATTGACTAAGCTGCTGCAGTTGGATGTGCTATTCGAGATAACCAACACCTGCAAGGAAGCTTTCAACTTGCTAAAAGCTAAGTTAACATCTGCTCCGATCATGCAAGCACCAGATTGAGACTTACCATTTGAGATCATGTGTGACGCCAGCGACTACGCAGTTGGTGCGGTTCTTGGACAAAAATTGGGCAGAGAGAACCATGTCATCTATTACGCTTCCAAGACTCTCAACCCTGCCCAGTGTAATTATACAACAACTGAGAAGGAGCTTATGGCCATCATGTTTGCCTTTGAGAAGTTCAGATCCTACTTGCTAGGATCTAAGATTATTGTTCATAAAGATCATTCAGCATTGAAGTGCTTACTGTCCAAAGCAGAATCCAAGCCGAGACTAATCAGGTGGATATTGCTTCTCCAAGAATTTGACTGGGAAGTCAAGGATAGAAAGGAACAAAGAACAAGATTGCTGATTTCCTAAGTAGGATCCCCATGCCTGCTGATGGAATCCAGATCCGAGAGACCTTCCCAGATGAGCATTTGTACGAGATCAAGGAGGTCAACAACATCTACCTGCCCATGCATGGCACATAAATTTGCAATGCAGTGATAGCTTCCTTGGTATGCTTCTATTTTCAATTATTTAACCACCAAGAGAACTCCACATGGAATCACACGAGCACAATCTCTCAAGCTTAAGAGCGATTCAAATTATTATTTCTGGGATGAGCCCTACTTGTAGAGAGTGGGGGCAGACCAAGTCATCCGGAGATGTGTTCCTGAGGAAGAACAGGGTAATATTCTCAACCATTGTCACTCCTTAGCATGTGGAGGCCACTTTGGAGCAAAGTGGGCAGCATGAAAGGTATTGGACAGTGGTTTCTTTTGGCCTTCCATTTCACGTGATTCCCATTTTTTCTGTAAGAGTTGTCCTCGCTGCCAAATGACTGGGAACATCTCTCATAGGGATGAAATGCCCCAGATATAAGATTTTGCGAAATCTTTGACGTATGGGGTATGGATTTATGGGGCCGTTCCCCAATTCATTTGGTAATCTTTATATTTTGCTCGTTGTGGACTATGTGTCCAAATGGGTGGAGGCGAAGGCCACCCGAACTAACGATTCCAAAGTTGTTTCTGGATTTTTCTTTAGTAGATTCGGAGTGCCCAGGGCTATTATCAGTGATCAGGGGACACACTTCTGCAACAGGACCCTTGAGGCCCTGATGAAGAAGTATGGTGTCCAACATCGCCTGTCCGCACCATACCATCCACAGTCGAACGGGCAAGCAGAAGTATCCAACCGAGAAGTAAAGGGGATCCTTGAGAAGATGGTAAATCCCTCCCGAAAGGATTGGAGTGCAAGGCTTGATGATGCCTTGTGGGCTTATAAGACAGCGTATAAGACTCCAATTGGGATGTCCCCATACCGGCTGGTATTCGGAAATATGTGTCATCTGCTTGTGGAGATTGAGCACAAAGCATTCTGGGCAGTTAAGCAAATCAATATGCAGCCCTCAAAGTGTGAGGAGGAAAGGAAGTTTCAGCTCCAAGTGTTGGAAGAATTGAGAATCGAAGCATATGATATTGCAAGCTGGTACAAAGACCGTGCGAAATTCTAGCACGATAAGAATATTAAGGGAAAAACTTTCCAGGTAGGACAATTGGTCTTGTTGTTTCAATCAAAGCTGAGGCTTATCCTTGGGAAGTTGCGATCGCGCTGGATTGGGCCATTCAGAGTCACAGACGTCTGCCCAAGCGGAGTTGTAGAAATTGTTGGCCTCTCATCTGAGAAGGCATTCAAAGTTAACGGACCGTTTGAAGATTTATCATGATCCATCCGAGATACATACAGTGGAGAGCATCCATCTCTTCCCCGTTCCACCATCAAACTGATTGCTTAAGGCAATGTCTAGCCAAAGACGTAAAAGAAAGGCGGCCCAAGGGAGGCATCCCTCATATTTTGTCATTTTGTATATTTTTGTGAATTTTGTTGTCTGCCCAGGGAGGGGCATCCATTTACTGGTTCCTATTTTTGTTATTATTATATTTGTGTATCTAACGGTTATGCAGAGGGACTGTAATGCAATTCTGAAAGGTGGAAGCCCTTGTCAGCAAGACTCGGGGGTCAAAATAAATCATTTAAAAAGTCGGAGGACTGTTGTGCAAGCGGCGTTTCAACTTTTTCTCGGGCCCCTAGGGCAGCTATTTAACTGCCCCCTTCACATCATAATCAAGTCACTCCCTCATTTCTCTTGCTTAAGTCTGGAAGTCTATCTTCTTCCCCTCTCTGCTACAGTTCTCCGCTAGCCCTGCACGGTAACCGCCACCACAACTGCTCCGCAAATGGCACCCAAACTGCAAGCAACTGCTCCTCGTCGGCGCTTCCAGCGGTTAACCACAACCGCTGATTCCAGTTACTCCACCCTCCAGCCCGCCGACTTGCCGGACTACCCATAACAACCGGCTGAAGAGGAGGCGTACTATGACGTCGGCGACGTAGCCCCTGACTACCTCCCAGCCCTACTGACGGGACCAAATATTGATGAAGAAGAGCCCTTCGACCTCCACGTCCATGGCCTCGATCCCGACCACTTCGAGGGCGGTCAAGAGTGGGAATTTCAGGGTTCTCGACGTATTGTCGACATCACCACCAAAGCGAAGCGGACTCTCTGCTTGAGTTTGGTGATCCCCTAAGTCAGAGGGTTGTGTGCCGCGAAGACGAGAAATGCTCCCAAGGTAAGCTCTACGATCCTTCTCTCTTCGAAGAAATTGGTGTGAAAGAGGAATTTGAGGGGTATTTTCATGCTTTGGGTTGGGATTGGCTGCTGTAACTAGAACCACTTGACAACTATGAACAATTGGTCAAGGAATTTTCATGTTCATTTCAGTTTGAGGCGGCAGAGACTGTGCTGTCAAAATGCATTTCCTTCCGTGTGCATAATACCTAGTTTAAATTGTCATTGGTTGAATTTAACTATTGTTTAGGCATAATCCTCTCCCCCTACATGTTGTCTGAGTCATATCTGTATGCCGTGCGTGGGATCCCATCTGATATGGAAGACTATGCGTCTGCCCAAGAGGTCTGGGAGACTCTGGCCCCAGGGAGCAACCAACCTTTTCAAACTTCCAAAACTGATGCCTACCCTATCCAGAACCCAGTCCTCCGCATGGCCCATCTGTTCATCACTTACAGCCTAACTGGCCGATCTACATCCTACTCCAAGATCTCTTATCAAGAACTGTTCTTCATGTACTGCATGCTAAATGGTGTGAAACTAGACCTAGGTTATTAGATTGCCCATGTCTTTGCTGATATCCACACTACCTCTACCCACCACTTCACTCTGTCTCATCTGATTGGTCAATTCTTCCATCGCCACTTCCTGCTGCACAGTACCTGCCTCTTAAAGCGAGTCAAGCTAGCCACTTTGTTTTCCATGAGGAACCTTGAATATGCAAAAATTGTTAACAGTGATGGCAAGATTCTCCTGCCGAGGCAAACAACCCCGATCGAGCACTTCTATGGCTGCAGGTTCTTCAACCTCTCGTGCTGGAAAGGCAGCTGCTGGACCCTCATCCTCTCGGTCCAAGGAAGTGGACACAGAGCTCCTGCGTAACTTGCAGGAGCAGATTGCGGCGATGCAGAGGCAACTCGAGGCACTCCCGTGAAGAAAGGCAAGAGCGTGGCTAAGCCACGCAATCGGTAATCGGTTTCAACTCACTCCCCCCTGTTGTTTGTGTGTCTTTTTCTTTTTAGTTTTGTTCTTTTATGTCTGTCCCACCTCCTCCTCTAACGTGTGAGGAGGGTGTGTGTGTTTTTTATTGTTGTATGTCCTCTCTTCTCCTTTACTCTCTGCCTGCTTGAGGGCAAGCAGGGCCTTAAAGTGTGAGGAGGGACAGTTCTGTGTTGTCTTTTTCTGCCCTGAACACTCAGTTCTGCATGCTTTAGGACAAACATGGCTCTAAAGTATGAGGAGGGGTATTTTTAGTTTTGTTGTTTATTTGTATGTAAGCATGCCATGTTTCTCCAAATCTGCTATGTATAATGATTGCCCCCTGCCCCAAATTTTTCTCAAAACTTAGTGAATCACAAGCATGTTTGCATGTTTTCTTCACTGTTTGGGATTAGAAGATGCTAGGAACGATGAAGTAGGGGCAGATATTGAGTCTAATTAAACTGCACTAAATAGCCAGGATTGAGCCTAGAGTGGGGCACTCCCCACTTACTTCTTTTTTAGAGAATATATGTCACAAAGTCGCCATATTAACATACCATGTGCACCATGTGATAGAAGGCACTAGGGATAACCTTAATTCTGGCCTGAGTTTATTTAACCCTTGCCCAAATATCCCATAGTAAACAAATTTGAGCTTTGACATGTTCATTCAATCAGTCACTAAATATTAGCCTCTGCCCATTTTTAGACCTTCTCTTGGCCCTGTTATGTATATATGCTTCTGTACACCTTGCGCTACCGATGAAATAAAAGATCTGTGTTGAAACTGCATTCAGAGGGGTAAATTGTAGAGTGGGAGACTGGGAAGAAAAGTCAAATAAGTTCAGCAGCAAAAAGAGTAAAAAGAAAAAAAAACGAATGAAAGAAAGGTGCTTGAAAAAGATAAGAAAAGAAAAAAATGATGCACCTAGAAAAAAAAAAGAAGGGGAAAGGGGAAAAGAAAAGAAAAGAAAGAAAATTTTTATCCTCCCCGACTGCTTATCATTAACTCCATGCCCTGTATCAAATATTTATTCCAGCACTTACTTGCACAAGCCGAGGGTACTTTGCATATATGCATGACAAATGATGCACAACAAAATGAGCCTAGGACCTTTAGGATCCCACCTTGCAATATCATTTCATGGTCCTTAGCCCCATTACAACCCAAGAGAAAAAGACATTTTTGATGGTGCTAATTGGTTGACTTAATATGGTGATTGCGTGTATTTAGGTTTAAATGAGCGACTGTCCGGACTAGTGTAGTTGAGTGCCGAGTGAAGCGTGAGAATGACTCAATTCCTGCCCTATTTTGACCTAGGTTATTTTCCTAAACTTCTTGATGCATGCTTCTTGCGTGAGATCTCACTTTGACGTGCTTTATATTCTTGGTCGGGTGCTATTATTTACACGTGCAGTATTTGGTTTTGCTTGGCAGCTTGTCGTCTTGATGTTTTTGTGTGTGTGTATCCGTGTCTTCCTTTTATTGTGTTTCATTTTCCTTCTTTGAGTCTGTTTGTGTGAGTCGTATTGGGTGGGAGTGGAAACCGAGCAACATTCGTGCTTAAAGATTCTCTTCATACTTGAGGGCAAGTATTGCTTAAGTCTGAGGAGGTTGATAAGCATGTAATTGTTGCTTTTATATCATCGATATTGTGCATGTTTGTCTCGTGTTTATGCGTGTAGGAGGTGGAGAAAGGCGGAAAAGATGGTGTAGGTTGCCTACGTAAAGAATGGAAGCTGCATGAATGCAAAGTGTGATAAAAGGAGTTTGGGCCAGTAAATTAAACATTTGGGTAGGAATTGGACCCTTCCATTTGGGCCAGCGTAAGTAGGCCGAAGAAATTGATTGAATGAAGAAATGAAGAAGCCCGACCCATTTATATTGGTAGAAAATGGAGGGAAAGTTGTTTGTGAAGGAAATATTAGGTTAGGAATCGATGCCTTCCTCCTTCATATGTTGTTGCAGCTCTGATTGTTGCTCGTGTGTCAGATCTTCTGATCTGTGTCCCGGTTTTTTTCTCCCTCTGGGTGGTCACAGAACTGGAGAAAATAAGAAAACTATCTCTCCACAAACTCACGCACGACGTCTTAATTTTGTGTATGTGTGTGTTCTGTTTCTGAACAGAATACTAATATATATAGGCTTCAAAAGCCAATATAATATTAATATATTTGTAGCTCATTAATTTAATTATATTCCTAATGGGCTTCCACATAATTAGACCATAATATAATTAATTAATCCACTGGGCTACTAATATTTATCAATTAATTGGTTCCAGATAAATAACATTATTTATTAATGTAAAAATACATTAATCCATTAATAATGATTTCTGAGAGACAATTAATAATTAGACAACTAATTGGGCCAGATCAGGGATCTAATACAAGAAATAAAGCTGGGCCTCAAATTAATTAATTATCTATGCTCAGCCCAGAGCAAAATTAATTAATAAACACAGATTCATTCCACTAGAGAATCCGTGCTGACTTACCCCTTTATCCCAAATTGAGCAAGGGCTTGTATTTTAGACTTAATCGATCTTCGTATTTAAGATACAAATATCCGTTAATTAATTAAGCTCACTGACAGCTTAAATTAATTAACATCTTATATTCCTGAGTAGTACCATCGACCTTATTAACACACCTGAACTTAATCAACCGGCCGGGTTTAGTGTGCTAATCCTTTCGAGTTCCTCAGGGAATATTATCAACCCATTTTACTAGGATACGGTTGCAAGATACAAACAAACAGCCTGAGCCACAAATGACTACTAGCACCCAAGATACGTAGATCCAGTCGCGATGACGTTCACCATAGTAGGTCAAAGTGATAAATAGTCAAATGCACTCAGCTGAAGTCTTACCAAGCTTAAGACCAGCTAAGTCACCGAGATATTGGTTCTCCACTAAGGTCAGTTAGGAGAACACATCTCACTGTGATCCATCAATACACCACCTTCAGTGTACCAATAAAGACAAGCAGCTAAGACAAGCCACTTCTTATCTAAACTGCAGCTTAAACCGACAACTTATCCTAAAGTTGTCTCAGCTATGATAACTGTTTATATCTTGTCAGTTCAACCAATTTGTGTTGTCTTTTGTGATACCTGACACACTACACAAATCCAATTTTTGTACAAGATAAAGGATTACATGTGCAAATATATACATTTATCAGATATGATAATAAAATAGTGGTAAGGACAAAAACACATTGTGTACAAGCATAAAAAGTGCTTCCAGTATACAAAATCTCAACAGTTTGGTGGAGGCTACAAGCTATGACATGGAATTGTTGGGATTTTGTATACTGGAAGCACTTTTATGCTTGTATACAATGTGTTTTTGTCCTTACCACTGTTTGATTCTCCTATCTGATAAATATGTATATTTGCACATGTTATCCTTTATCTTGTATAAAAGTTAGATTTGTGTGGTGTGTCGGGTATCACAGAAGACAACACAAATTGGTTGAACTAACAAGATATAAACAATTAACTACCGAGACAACTTAAGGATGAAGTTGTCGGTTTAAGCTGCAGTTAGATAAGAAGTGGCTTGTCTTAGCCGCTTGTCTTTACTCGGTACACTTAAGGTGGTGTATTGACGGATCACAGTGAGATGTGTTTTCCTAACTGACATTAGTGGAAAACCAAGATCTCGGTGACTTAGCTAGTCTTAAGCTTGGTAAGACTTCACCGAGTGCATTGGCTATCTATCACTTTGACCTACTATGGTGAACGTCCAACGAGCGACCGGATCTACGTATCTTGGGTGTTAGTAGTCATTTGTGGCTCAGCTGGTTGTCTCGTATCTTGCGGCCGTATCCGAGAATGGGTTGATAATATCCCCGAGGAACTCGAAAGGATTAGCACACTAAACCCGGCCGTTGATTAAGTTCAGGTGTGTTATAAGGTCGAGTGGTACTACTCGAAGAATATAAGATGTTAATTAATTTAAGCGTCAAGAAGCTTAATTAATTAACGGATATTTCTATCTTAAATACGGAGATCGATTAAGTCTAAAATACAAGCCCTTGCTCAAATCGGGATAAAGGGGTAAGTCAAAGACGATTCTCTAGTGGAATGAATCGTGTTAATTAATTAATTTTGTCTGCGGCGAGCATGGATAATTAATTAATTGGAGGCCCACTTTATTTCTTGTATTGAATCCCCGATCCGGCCCAATTAGTTGCCTAGTAATTTATTATCTCTCGTAATTCATTATTAATGGATTAATGTATTTTACATTATTTAATAATGTTATTTATTCGGAATTAATTGTGGGCCAATTAATTGATAAATATTAGTAGCCCAATAAATTAATTAATTATATTATGGGCTGATTTAATAGAAGCCCATTGGATTATAATTAAATTAATGGGCTACAAATATATTAATATTATATAGGTTTTTGAAGCCTATATATATTAGTATTCGTTCGTAAACTCACACAATTGATTCATAAAAATCGAGATTAACGTGAGGGACAGAGAGAGTTATAAATTTATTTTCTTCGGATCTCCGACCACCCGTAGGGAGAAAAAGGCCGGGACACGATCGAAGATCCGACACGAGAGCAACAATCGGAGCCGCGACAACACACCGAGGAGGAAGGTAGCCTTACTATAAACCTATTATTCCTTCAATTGGTATCGAGCCTGGTTTAGGCTCTGATTGTTGCTGTTAGATGCATGATTAGGTTTTATTTCCGTCGTTATCGGGTTAATTTTCGTGTTTGGGGGCGGCCGCGAGCCATTGTTTTGACCCCGATGTAACGTTTTTCTCGTGAGAAAATCCACGAGTAGATGATAGGACCAATATGTTATGTGATTGTACTGTTTGTTGTACTGTAATTGGTCCGATTGGCACGAAAATCGAGGTGCGACGGCGCAGAAGGGCGAAAACCTAATTTCTGGCAGAACACGACCGCCAGCTTGAGGAGGCGCGTGGGGGCGCGTGCTACAGTATCTTTCCGATATGTTCGGATATTTTTGTTCGTCTTCTCGTTATCTTCGTCTGGATAGGTCGTAAGACCCATTCCGATTTCTGGTTTGTCCGGAATAGCGTCGGAAAGGAGAAGTGGTCGTGCTGTCCAGAAATTCCCAAATTGGCCAGGAAACCCTAGTTTTCTAGGGTTCCGCCGCATTTTGCGGCGGCGATTCCCGGCGGTTCCGGGGTCGGATTTCCGATAGGCTTGGACCTATGGAATCCTCGTCTTACGAGCTTCGCGTTGATAGGTTGTATGGGATCATCCGATCCCGGATGCGACCGGAATTGACGTCCGAAGTTCGCCGCTCGTTATGAATTCGTTCCGGCGAATCGTTTGAAATTCGGGAAATTGAGGAACTAATCTCGGCCGGAATCCGTTACCCGGTGGTCGTGAGTGTTCCAATTACGTTTTCCCTCTTTCAATTGATCGAATCGCGGCTCGGAAAGTGAGAATTCAGGGCGGCGTAGTCGCGCGGCGGGGCGAGATTTATCGCGCGTAAACTATCGCGGTGACGGCGCCGAGCGGCTGTTCTTCACAGCCCGGCACGTCTGGAAGGCTTGGGGACGACCGAAGAGGCGGCGGGAGGCGACGGGAGGCGGCCGGCGCCGCGGGCGGCAGGCGCAAGCGTACGCGCAGCGCGGCGCTCCAGCCGCGATTCCGGCGATGCCGCCGGTCGGAGAAGAGCGGCAAGGCCGCGGCAACCCACCCGCGCCGACGGCGCGCAGCGCCGCGGCCGCGGCGGCGGCGGCGGCGGCGGCGTTTTCTTGTTAATGAAGAAGACGGCGACGTGGCGCGCCACGTCGGCCCCTGGCGATTTGGCGCCTGCGTGTCCGCCACGTTGACCGCCACGTGGCGGACCCCCGATGACGTGGCGATAACGGTTCGACGCAGTTTCGTATTCGAAGATTTTCAAGATTTCGAAGATCCGTATTTTGTTCGGGCAATGTAATAGTTAGGAATTACGTGTTTTAAAGCCCGATAACGATTTTAAATTTCCTATTTGCGCATTTATTTTTTATTATGCTTTAGCATGCGATTATGTGATTAATTGCGCTTAGAAAAGCATGTAAATAGGATTTATGTCGTTATTGAAGCATGTTTTAATTTTCGCGAGCACGTTTTATTATGTGCGTTTAGAAATTGCATGCTTTAGGAATTATGTGGATAGCATGATTCAAAAACAAACCTTTTGAATAAAAAGACTAAGCAATTTCAAATTAGATGTTTAATTAGATTCCATTAATTTGGATATTAAACACTTAATCGGACCTCCATTAATTGGACCCTACACAAAAGTGGAACAATTATATGAGTAAACGTCCACCCGAGTGGCTTGCTTGTATTTTTGAACCACGAAGTTTTGTGAGATGCGTTTTCTAATATAATATTTAATTATTATTGAGTAGTGGGAGCGGCCGTAAACGTCCACCTGAGTGGCTTGCGTGCCTAGTAAACACGAGTACTCTAGAAGATAATAATTAAATAAGATGGCTAATTAAATCAAATTGAAAGCGGTATGGTTCGCGTAAGTATGCCAATTTCGAGAATTTGATGTTAATTCGGTCAAATTAATGGTCAAAGCTTAGATGTCACCGCAGTACAACTTCCGAGAAGTCCCTTCCCGCGTTTTAATAGTGACATGGTCAAGAGACATCGAATTATTAATTCCATTCGTCTTAAGAACCTAGGCGTGGATTGGAATTAAAGAGTTAGGTATATAGCTTGGTCAGGGGTGCACGAGTAAACGTCCACCGAGTGGCTTGCGAGTGTGATCTCTAGGGCTATTCGAGTATTTAACATCATTGGTTTTTCAAAAGGTTACAATGATTGTTAATTACGAATTATGTGCAAATATTAACTTTATACATGCTTTTTAAATTATATTTATCAGATATGTATGTTCGATATTTTTCAAGTTCCTAAACAGTCTCACCAACCAAACCCTAATGGGTTTAACAATTTTTAAATAATTTTACAAAGTGGAAGAGATATCTTACCTTCCCAATAAATGCTCTACAAAGGTTCTATAAGAACTTCGTTTTAGGACCGCTATGTCTAAGAACGAGTTTACTATGAGTATGTTACTCAAATCTTTGGGCAAGGTCAAAGAGGTTATAGAAAAGGGCAAGAGTGCTCAAGTCTTGAATATCCCTAGTAGTTCAAGGAATCCTCCGAAAGGCGGAAACCGAAAAAAGAGCAGAAAGGGTGGACATTTCAAGAAGAGCAGATGGGAGTAAGAAGACGGTCCTTACCAGGAAACATGCAAATGTCAAAGGAGAAAGGAAGGTTCTTCAAGAATGGTAAGAAAGGACACCGGAAGAATTATAATCCGGATGTCAAGGCAAAAGTAAAGAGACGCGAGTCGCTCTTGTAATCGAAACTGTTCATGTTTCCTCTTCTACCCATGAATGGGTAGTGGATTCGGGGCAACTTGTTCATGTTTGTTACAACTTGCAAGGTTTCTTGCGAAAAAGGTAATTGAGCAATGGCGAGGTGGTAGTCTCAATGGGCAATGGATTGAAAGTTCCTGCAATTGCCATTGGAGATTTAAATCTATCTTTTGATAGTTTCGTTTTTAGTACTTAAAGATGTTTAATATGTGCCCGAGTTTAGGCGAAACATTATTTTGCGTTTCAAAACTCGCACCATGGATGGTTATAAATCAAGTTTTGATAGTGAAGTTTCTATCATGAAAGACGATGATTTTATTCGTGGTGGACCATTAAACGGATCTTTATATACTATTACTTGTAAACCGCGTAGTTACGTTAATATTGCTTCCTCATCATCAAATCCTAAGAAGAGGAAAGAGTCTTCTAAGGTAAACCAAACTTATTCGTGGCACTTAATACTAGGTCACATCAATCTTAACAGGACTTAGAGGTTGGTGGAATATGGATCGGTGGAGTCTCTCCAAGATTGAACCATTTCCAACTTGCGAAACCCGTTTGGAAGGAAAGATGATGACTAGGCCTTTCAAGGCAAAGGGTTATAGAGCCACGAAGTATTAAGTTTGATACATTCGACTTGTGTGGGTCTATGTCTACACAAGCTCGTGGAGGGTATGAGTACTTCGTCACATTTACCGACGATTACTCGAGGTATGGATATGTTTACCTTCTTCACCACAAGTCGGATTGCTTTGAAACCTTTAAGGAATTCAAGGCGAAGTGGAGAAGGAAGTTAGGTAAAGAAATCAAAATATCTTTGCGATCTAATCGTGGTGGGAAATACCTATCCAATGAGTTCAAGGACTACTTGACGAATGTGGGATTACATCCCCGGTATAGCACCGGGCACGCCTCAGCAGAATGGTGTGTCAGAGAGAAGGAACCGAAGTCTCTTAGAGATGGTTCGGTCGATGATGAGTTATGCAACTTTGCTAGTTTTCTTTTGGGGATATGCCCTAGAGACTGCAACATACTTGCTGAATCGTGTGTCTTCCAAGTCGGTACAAAAGATCCCTTTCGAGTTGTGGAGCGGGCACAAACCCAGGTATGCACCACTTAAGGATTTGGGGTTATCCCGCTTATGTCTTGAATAGGCGAGGCCGACAAATTGGAATCACGTTCGAAGTGATGTTGTTCATAGGGCATCCGAAGAAAACGAAGAGTGGATACTTTTATGATCCTAAAGAACAGAAGATCGTTGTTAGCCCTAAAGCTCGGTTCTTAGAAGAGGATTACACTAGTAACCATAAATCTCGAGTCGACATCATCCTTGAAGAATTACAAGGTGGTCGAGTTCCACTTGAACAGCCAGTAGTACAAGATAGTACTCCACGAGTAATCGCCACATCTGTTAACACACGGCTCCTAACACCGTTCGACGTAGTGGGAGGGTGATATTTACACTGATCGGTATGTTCACTGGGGAGACGTTTGATTATCTCCCGGCAGATGAACAAGATACCGTGGATCCCTGGACTTACAACGAAACAGTGGGAGATGTAGATGCACCATGGACTCGAAATTTGAGTCCATAACTGATATGGATGTATACAAGATCACTGAACTACCTGAGGGCTGCAATGCTATTGGTAGTAAGTGAGTATACAAGAGAAAGAGAGAGCACCGAATGAAGAGATCATGGCGTTTAAGGCCAAGGCTAGTGGCGAAGGGTTTTACCCGTAAAAGAAGGTATCGATTATGAAGACACCTTCTCGCCCGTAGCAATGATCAAGTCCATTCCGATTCTCCTTGCCATATCACCCCCATGAACCTAGATATCCGACAAATATATGTCAAAACCGCATTCCTAAACGGTCACCTTGAAAAAGGTAGGGACATCCACATGAAACAATCGGATGGTTATGTGAAGGAGGGCGAAGAGCATCTAATTTGGAAGCTTAAGAATTCTATTCATGGACTTAAGCAAGATTTCCGGTTATGGGCACCGTTCGACGAAGTAGTCAAATCCTATGGATTTGTATCCCGTCCCTAACGAGGTGTGTGTAACGTATTTGTGTTAACGGATCAGTGGTGTTTCTTGCATTTTACGTAGATGACATCCTTCGCATTAGCAATAATGTTGAAGTGTTATCGGACGTAAAGACGTGGTTATCCGGGGCAGTTCAAATGAAGGACTTAGGTGAAGTCGCTTACATCCTTGGGATCAAGGTTATTCGAGATCGCGTAAAAGGATGTTAAGCTTGTCACAAGTGTCCTACATTGACACCGTTATTGCTCGTTTTAGCATGCAAAAGCCAAGAGAGGTTTAGTACCTTTCGGTACATGGCATTTTTCTATCCAAGAATCGGTCCCGAAAACGCCCGAAGAGATAGAAAGTATGAGGCAAGTACCATATGCTTCCGCCGGTAGCCTCATGTATGCGATGCTTTGTACAAGAGCAGATATCTCATATGCCGTAGGCATGGTCTCAAGATATCGGCCTAACCCCGGAAAGGAATACTTGGATCTGCGGTCAAGTATATTCTCAAGTACCTTAAACGGACTAGAGATTATATGCTTGTTTACCGTCGAGAGTCCTAGTGTCTTTGGGTTATACGAGAATCGGATTTCTAGGGCGACAGAGACGAGTAGAAGTCTACCTCGGGTTATGTGTTTACCTTGGGAGGTGGAGCCATTTCATGGAGGAGTGCAAAGCGTAAATGCATTGCGGACTCAACCATGGAAGCAGAGTATGTGGCTGCTCGGAAGCTTCGAAAGAGGCAATTGGCTCAAGAATTTCCTCCGGGGATCTTGATATTGTTCGAACTTGTCTAAGACTATCACAATTTATTGTGATAATGCGGGTGCGATGACAAATTCTAAGGAACCTAGATCTCACAAGGCGTCTAAACACATAGACAGGAAGTACCATATTATACGAGTATTCGTAAATCGAGGTGACTCGGTGATTGACAAAATTGGGAACCGAAGTCAACCTAGCTAATCCTTTCACGAAGAGCTTACCACTCCCGACTTACGAGAAGCATGTTCGTGGCTTTGGGATGGTAGAGATGCCCCACTTAGGACTACGAAACTTTTGTATAAGTGGGAGAAGATGTCGTGATAGATAGGATATATAGCTAAGATATAGTGGGTACTAGTTTGTACCTAGATAGGCGAGATATAGACACATTGTATACTAAAAGTTTACTTTAGTATAAGTGGGAGAATTGTTGGGATTTTGTATACCGGAAGCACTTTTATGCTTGTATACAATGTGTTTTTTGTCCTTACCACTGTTTGATTCTCCTATCCGATAAATATGTATATTTGCACATGTTATCCTTTATCTTGTATAAAAGTTAGATTTGTGTGGTGTGTCGGGTATCACGAAGACAACACAAATTGGTTGAACTAACAAGATATAAACAGTTAACACATGAGACAACTTAAGGATGAAGTTGTCGGTTTAAAGCTGCAGTTTAGATAAGAAGTGGCTTGTCTTAGCCGCTTGTCTTTACCGGTACACTTAAGGTGGTGTATTGACGGATCACGGTGAGATGTGTTTTCCTAACCGACATTAGTGGAAAACCAAGATCTCGGTGACTTAGCTAGTCTTAAGCTTGGTAAGACTTATGAGTGCATTTGGCTATCTATCACTTTGACCTACTATGGTGAACGTCCAATGAGCGACCGGATCTACGTATCTTGGGTGTTAGTAGTCATTTGTGGCTCAGCCGGTTGTCCGTATCTTGCGGCCGTATCCCGGGGAATGGGTTGATAATATCCCCCGAGGAACTCGAAAGGATTAGCACACTAAACCCGGCCGGTTGATTAAGTTCAGTGTGTTAATAAGGTCGAGTGGTACTACTCAGGAATATAAGATGTTAATTAATTTAAGCAGTCAGTAAGCTTAATTAATTAACGGATATTTCTATCTTAAATACGGATATCGATTAAGTCTAAAATACAAGCCCTTGCTCAAATTGGGATAAAGGGGTAAGTCAGACGGATTCTCTAGTGGAATGAATCGTGTTAATTAATTAATTTTGCTCGGGCGAGCATGGATAATTAATTAATTGGAGGCCCACTTTATTTCTTGTATTGGATCCCCGATCCGCCCAATTAGTTGCCTAGTAATTTATTATCTCTCGAATTCATTATTAATGGATTAATGTATTTTACATTATTTAATAATGTTATTTATCTGGAATTAATTGGCTGGGCCAATTAATTGATAAATATTAGTAGCCCAATAAATTAATTAATTATATTATGGGCTGATTTAATAGAAGCCCATTGGATTATAATTAAATTAATGGGCTACAAATATATTAATATTATATAGGTTTTTGAAGCCTATATATATTAGTATTCTGTTCAGAAACTCACACAATTGATTCATAAAAATCGAGATTAACGTGAGGGACAGAGAGAGTTATAAATTTATTTTCTTCAGATCTCTGACCACCCAGAGGGAGAAAAAGGCCGGGACACAGACCAGAAGATCTGACACAGGAGCAACAATCGGAGCCGCGACAACACACCAGGAGGAAGGTAGCCTTACTATAAACCTATTATTCCTTCAGGAATTGGTGCAGAAAATAAAGTGACAGGATGTTTTCACTGCCACAGCCGCCCAGGAGGGCAATAGAGTTCCTAAAATAGCCATGCTGCCTCCCTTCAGCTTTCCCAAGCAATCAAATCAACCTCATGCTGCATTTAATGAATGGAGAGGCTCAAGAAGAAAAAACATGTGTTGATTTAGACTAATCTTTTGATATATTATTATTATTTTGGGTTAGTACTTGTAAATAGGGGGAGATATCCCACAACTCAAAAAACTTGTCATAACTCTCTAGACTTTATCTCTCTCTACTTTAGTTTTCTCTCTAATTTCGAAAAGCTCTCTAGTTAGTTCTTGTTCTTCATCTTCAAAGTTCAAGTAGTTGAAGCACTTAAATTTTCGCCCAGCTAAAGCATTTAAATTTCGAAGATCTGCCTCAGTAATGTTCTCTATTTTTTGTCTTGTTTCGTTCATTTAATTCTGCACTGTTATTTCTGTTTATTTAAGGTTTCAACAGTTAATGTTCTTCAAGTTAGTGTTTTCTGCATTTATGATGTTATTCCCTTGCATGTTAGCTTGCTTTCTTGTTCTAAATATGTGTAGCTAAACCCTAGATTCGGCCAGGGCAGT
Organism: Lavandula angustifolia; assembly: GCA_028984105.1. NCBI lineage: Eukaryota > Viridiplantae > Streptophyta > Magnoliopsida > Lamiales > Lamiaceae > Lavandula > Lavandula angustifolia. Next base: position 9,164,021 of record CM054811.1, read on the forward strand.
GAAACACCCGATCCTTGCCTTCATGAGATCTTAATGTGCTTAAAATTGGTTAACTAGGTGTTTCGTTCCAGATCTGTGTAGATGCTTGCTTAAGATGAAATATGACTGATCACCCTAGGTTAACTGGGCTAGTGTTGAACGGGCAGGGGAGATGGTATAGTTATTTTCATGCTCAACATGGGTAGCTTTGCTAGTTCGGTTTCTTGGATGTTAATGCTCCTTAGTTGTAGATATATGCAATGCTCAAAATGGTAGATCGACACTAGGGTAGGGAGTAGGTTAATGCTCAACATTCCTTCTCCATTTTAAGAATAAGATTTAGGTGTGTTCGTGCTCAACATGGCACCTTAGCCGAGCAACCATAGAAAAACCGATTAATCTTAGAATCGAGGATTGGAGGCCGATCAGTGTAGATCTGCCCAAAGCCGAGTCGATTTTAACTTTTGTTTTCATCCCTTGTTTTTAATTACGCAGTTTATGACTTATTGTCTAATGTTAATTAAACCCAAAGTTAATGGTGGTTACTAACCAAACTCTTTTTCGGTCCTTAGAAATAAATTGCTTAAATCTACCAATTCCCTGTGGATTCGATCTCTGTTTGCTAATTGTGCTAGTATTAGTTTAGTTGTGCATCGTCGAGATGTTATAAATTGTATTTGGTTCGCGATTTTAACGACGAAATCGTGCCCGATCAGTCAAATAAGAAAAGTGCGCAACATATGTTGAAGCCTTAAAACCCTATGAACATTTGTGAAGAAGAAAGTGTGTAGTGTAGCCAACATAACTTGGCCAATGCAATAGTTAATTTACATTTGTCTGCTTGTGGTTAAGATAGGTGTGCCAACTCCTTTCTTTTATTTTGATTCAGACCTCGTACAAATAGGAGATATGTATCCATATTATAATCAAGTAATCAAATTACATTACTTCTCTCTCGATTTCTTCACATGTTTCACCACACTGGAGTTCTTCTTCTCAAAGATACCAATTCTTGGTTATTTTTCTTTCAGTTTCACATTCAAACGAATATAACTATAATCTCTGAGAATTGTCAGAAATATATCGTGGAAGAAGTCACAGGAAAAAGAAGACTTCTTACTCGGTGAATCTTGAACTTGAAAAAAATTACGCAAGAAGGGTTTCGGAAAACTTGATTAGCAATAAGAGATTTTTGGAAAACTTGATTAGCGATAAGATTTTTTTTTCTTTTATTTTCTACAAACGATTAGAACAATCTAATTTGTTCTATGCTTTAAATTTTGTTTCTCAATTTTATTTTCTACTTAATTAACTATATAATTTTGTATGTTTTTTTTCTTGTAGTTAAATAAAGAATTGTCCATATAGACTCTTACGTGACATAGATGAATTTATTTTGGGATATAAGTTTTAATGACAGAATTATTTTGGGATATAAGTTTTAGAGAAGATTAGTTTGGGAAATAAGTTTTTTGATGACTATTTGGAAATTTACTCTAATTTGATTTTAGAAATTCTATACTTTATATTTTTCTGTTGAGACAACAATTTTATGCTTATTTATATTACCTTTTCATGTTTGAAAATTCTGACAAAAATACATTATATTACCATTCACAAAAAAGAACGGTTGTAAAAACAACTATATATACAATCTTTATTATAGTTTTTATATTACCATTTGGTTTATAATAAACCTTTTAAAAAAATTATATTTAACTTTCTATTATTTTTTAATTATTCAAATAATTTGTTGAGAAATAATATTATTATTTACTTTTTACGTTATTAAAATATAATGTATAAAAAATTGAAATAGTGGGACTCAATATAATAGAGTTGGTAAATATGGATAAACCAAAGAATGTGGAAGTTGCATGCTTAAGATTGGATGTTTAAAGAAAAATGATGTAGAAGAGAGAGAAACAGATAAATAAGTGTTTAAATGGTAACGGGATGTGAGTGCTCTTAGTATTAATTTAAGGAATAAGATGCAAATATGCTCTTCAACTTTATTTTAGGGAGCAAAAATGCCCTCAAAATATGTTCTGGTGCAAAAATACCCTTAAAGTTTATAATAGAAAGAAAAATATCCTTTAAGCTTATAATTAAGTACAAATATCTCCTAAGCTTATATTTTAGGGCATAAATGTACAAAACTAACCTCGTCTTATTATTAACCTTCAATTTATACACACCTTTTTAAAAAATAAAAAACAAAATTCATGATATTCGGAAAAAAAGACAATAAATATTTTAGAGATAAATTGTTCATAATTTCCGAAAAAAAAGAAATATTAGAGAAAAAAATAAATTGTACCTTATTCTTATTTCTCCAAAAAGTTAAAAAACACATTGAGAATAAATCCAAGCATAAATTGAAGAAACTCACATAATCTACTTTTATTTTGAATAATAATGGTGTAAAATAAAAAAATAAAATAAAATAAAGTAATAAGTTGTTACAGTTTTAATTTTTAATTTTTTAAAAGTTGGACAAAAAATGAAAGTGAGATGAGGGTAATTTTGTAATTTGGCCCTAAAATATAAGTTTATGTATTTTTGCTCTTAATTTTAAACTTTAAAAGTATTTTTGTCCTCAATTATAAACTTCAAGATATTTATGAACCCAAACATATTTTAAGAGTATTTTTTCTCCCTAAGATAAAGTTGAAAGATATATTTACATCTTATCTCTTAATTTATTACTCCCGTCCCATTAAAAGTGCCTCACTTTTTTTGGTACGAAATTAAGAAAATGTTATAATGTAATGTATATTGTTTGATTTTTGAATAATTAATTTATATTCATATATTATTTAACTTTTTTTAAAAAGGGTTCATTTTTAATGTGAAAGTAGGGGTGTGCAAGAAATTCGTCCAACCGCCTCCGCCCGCTTGACCCGCCCGCCGAAAACCGTAACCGTTAGTTATTTTTTTTAGAAATTAACCGCGGATCAATTTTTATCAAACCGCCACCGAGGCGGGTGGGTTGCGGTTTTCGGGTGGTGGTTAACCGACCCGCCCGCCTCCTTAAATCCTTTTTTTAGCTTTTAAATTTTAAATTTTACTAGTTGGCTATATTGTCTATTCTATTGGGCAAGTAGTACACTCTTTCAAAGTAATTTAGTGACTTACAAAGTATTTGTATAGGCCTAACATAAATTAATTTAAAATTTAATTTCATTAATATTTTAATTAATTTAATAAATATTTTATAAATATGGGGGAATGCTAATGAAAGACCAATTGTAAGAATATGCGATTAAGGAAGGACCAAAATATTTCGGAGGCTCGAAGTGCTATTCTCGAGTCTGTAGAGGTCAAAGTGTAAATTAATCCAAGTTTCACCTAATAGGAAATGGACAACTCCCTTTCTTTTTTTTTTTTTTATGTTTTTCAATCGCCTTTGATGATTGTTTATTGTTTATTGTGAATTCGTAAGACCTCCACGCAAGCCCTTGGTCACCGAGGGGAATTATCGCGAAGGTCCTCGCAACTTTTTCGGATATCAGTTCGCACTTCGCAGTATCGTCACCGCAGGTTCGCTCTCTTTCTCTCTCCTCTCCTCTCCTCTCCTCTCTAGATGCCCGAATTCTGCCGAGCGTTTTTGTTAGACTATGCAAAAATGTGACCAACGTGATCTTGTTTGCTTAGGGTGTTTTTTTTTGTCGTTCTTCTTGATGTTTAGGAGATGTTTATTAGGCTGTTAGCGGATGTCGATTTCTGCGATTTGAGCCTTGAGGCATCCGCAAGATTAGCTTAAATCATTGACGAAATGTATGTTAAATTCTCTTATTTCATGGGTCTTTTGCATAAATGTTTGAAATATAAGATCGATTACTCTAATTAAAAAGGTTAAATTAATTCCTTCATGTCATTCTTGGACTAAATAGCAGCAAATATCTAGCTAATCAAATACAATTAGGGTTTTTTAACTCGACAGAGATCTTCAAGCTGTTTTACATGTCTATCTGAATTGAAAAATTTGAATTTGAGTTACTTTAGAAGAGTCAAAGATCTAAAGAATATCATAAAAAAGACATTAGACACTCCATTGCATTCAGAATATTTAAAAACTTCCTAAACTTCAAATTCAAAACTTGTTAAGCATTAAGATATTCCGGTTGCATACTTCATACTAGCATGATGCAAAAGGAGATGTATGCAGCCAAATACTAAATGAATTCAGTATAAGCATAATTAATAAATGAATTCAGCCAAATACCAAATATCATTCTAAAAGGATAATCATTGATGAGTATCCTTTTAGAATGGTTGAGGGTGAGGGGTTTATCAGCTTTGTAGCTTCTTTGCAGCCTAGATTCAAACTTCCTACTCGAACAACTATTTCTAGAGATTGCATGAAGTTGTATCTTGAAGAGAAAAAGAAAGTTAAGAAGCTTCTTAAGTCTGAACCTGTGTGTCTTACTACAGATACGTGGACCTCAATCCAAAATATAAACTACATGTGTTTAACTGCACATTGGATTGATGAAAATTGGAAACTACAAAAAAGAATTCTAAGCTTTTCTGTAGTTCCTAATCATAAGGGAAAAACTTTGGGAAAGATGATAGAGAATCGTTTGTTGGATTGGGGAATTGAAAATTTGCTAACTTTGACAGTTGATAATGCAAGTTCTAATGATGGGGCTATAAACTATTTGAAGAAGAATACTAAAGGGTGGAAAACAACCATTTTAGATCACGAGTTTTTGCATATGAGATGTTGTGCGCATATTTTGAACCTTATTGTAAAAGATGGCTTAAAGCATCAAAGTGAGTCGATTGCCAAGATTCGGAAAGCGATAAAATATGTGCGTTCATCTCCTTCAAGACTTGAATCTTTCAAGAAGTGTGCTAATGTGGAGAAGATTGAAAGTAAATTTCTTCTTTCTCTTGACATTGAAACGAGATGGAATTCTACTTAATGATACAACCAACTTTGAAATTTGAAAAAGCATTTGCAAGATTAAGGGAGGATGACTCAAGTTACAGGATGTACTTCTATGGTGATAAAGACATTGATGATGGTGACAAATTGGTTGCCCGTGAAGATGCAGAAAATGAGAGAAATGAGGTAGAAAGAGGTAGACATGTTGGATGCCCTAGTGAAGTTGATTGGGATGCCGCGAGATCCTTTGTGAAGTTTCTGAAGCTCTTCTATGATGTGACATTAAAGTTCTCAGGTACTTTGAATGTTACTTCAAATAAGTTTTTTGAGCAATTTGTGGCTATCCAAACAACATTACAATGCATGTCTAAAGTGAATGACCGGAATGTGTCTCTCATGGCATTGAAAATGCAAGAGAAGTTTGCAAAATATTGGGAGAATCTTGATAGGCTTAACTTTTTGTTGTATGTGGCTGTTATTTGGATCCTCGCTACAAAATGAAGTTTGTCAGATTTTGCTTTGATCAAATCTACAAAGGTGATAGAACTTTGGCTAGTTTAATGGAAAGTCAAGTTAAAAGTGCATTACTTCGATTGTATGGATGTTATCAAAGTTCTGGAGGTAGCCAAAGTAGTCAAGATCCACCTTTGAGCTCTAGCAAAGCTCAAATCTATGTTATGGATATAAATAGTTTTGGAGTAGGTGAATCACTGTCATCTAAATTTTCAAAACTTATTGAAGAGGAAGAATTCACGAAATATAATTCAGAGCTTGATGCATATTTAGATGAAGCTTGTGTGAAGGATGATTCTACCTTTGATATTTTGGAGTGGTGGAGTAAGAAAGTGAAACAATTTCCTCTTGTCTCGCAAATGGCTAGAGATGTTCTTGCTATTCCTGTGTCGACTGTGGCATCAGAGTCTACTTTTAGTACGGGTGGACGTATTCTTGACCCGTATCGTATTTCTCTTAATCCTGAGATGGTCGAGGCTCTAGTATGTTGTCAAAATTGGTTGAGGTCAAATCATGCCACACTTGACATCCAAGAGTCGATGAACGAAGTGTCCGTAGAAGAAGTTTAGAAGTATGCTGAGATTATAAAAGGTAAACAAAATTTTGATTTTTGAATATTATTATTCTTATCTAGATTTATCAAATGTATATATTGCTTAATTTCAGAGTTTCGTGATATGAGGATTTCAAAAAAGAAAATACACATACTTGAAGACTAATCATTTTATGGGTAAGATTGTTCATATTGATTATGTATTCTTTAGCTATTGGTTGTTGCAAATGAAGTCGATAAATTGTGCTCATGTTAATTGTCTTTCGTTCTTGTCATTTTTTGGTTGCGTTGTGTAGAATGCAGATGGTCTCACATGGAGCAGAGCACATTGTCACTTTCTATTGCCTTTTTGACTTTTGAATTTATGCTTTTGAATTTGATAACAATCAATATTTGAGAGTAATGTGAAGTGTGAATAAGACTCTATAAATGTATGCATCTAGAATGCAGATGGTTGCATTCCTTTTGAAATTATGTTTTGTATGTAGAACTTAGTTTTCTTAACTTATATTGTTATTTGTTGATGTATGTCTCATGAACAAATGAGTTGTAGCCTTCCGATATTATCATCTCGAAAGAATGTGATCTCTTATTATTTAACCCGCAAATCTCCCGCTAACCGCTTCACCCGAACCGCTACGGTTTTGAAAAATAAAAATCCGCCATGGTTTGCATATTTGTAAAACTGCTCACATGTAGATTGGTTAATTTTTACGCTCAAATCCGCCCAAACCCGCCCGCGCACACCCCTAGGTCGAAGGAAGGATAAGAAAGAGATTGGCGGTAGTGGTAGGGGTGTAAGTGGTTCCGCTCCGAACCGCGAAACCGATCAAACCGAACCGAACCAAATCGAAAAATGTGGTTCGGTTCGGTTTCGCGGTTCGGTTCGGTTTATTTTTGTAGGAACCATTTACATTCGGTTCGGTTCACGGTTTTAAGAATTTTTGAACGGTTCGAACCGAACCAAACCAATATTCTATTTTTTAATTTTTTTATTTAATATTTATCTTTCTTATATGAGAATATTATTGGATTTAGATATTAAATTTAAGTTAAGATCAATTCTAATCTATACAAAGGAAGAGAAATGAGTAACAACTCTATACTTATGAGTTCGGAACGAGTGACATCCTATAAACTATTATTCTCGCATTATTTAGTATTTAAAAAATAAATAAATAAATAAAAAGATGAACCGATGAACCGAACCGAACCAAATCATTTATAAGTGGTTTGGTTCGATTCGATTCCGATATTTAAAAACACATCGAACCGAACTAAATCGAACCGTTTCTATATGTTTGGTTCGGTTCCTAAAATACGTAAAAAATCGAACTGAACCGAACCGTTACACCCCTAGGTAGCGGTGTAATAACTTATTTTAAATATTCCCTAAGAAGAGGAAACTGGTTTGTAAATTGCCAACGGAAACTGGTCGGTATCTACAAGAAGTGAAATGGTCGAAAACACCCTCGTTATTCGCGAAATTCACGAGAAGGTCCAGAACAGACGATTTAACTGTGAGTCCTCACCAACCATGGAAGGGCAGTAGAAGACGAGGTCTACTCACAGGTTCGATCGAATGTCGGAGTAATTCTTCCCCAAATACCATTATGCAAACCCTAATTCATCACAAAACCGTTTACCGATTCCCTGCCCTCCTCCCGCCCCCTAATTTCCTCTTCTCACAAATTCGTAAGAACCATGATCTTCTCAGGCTTCGCACCAAAATCGGCTTCAAGACGCTTACTCTATGCTCTGTGGCATCTCTTCCGCCACTGAGTTACGGCGGCTGGGAAGATTTTCAACTCGCCGTTGACTCGGGTGAGGTAAATCAGTTCCGCAATCTTCTTAATTCCTCTGGAATTGGTGATAAGAAGTATGTATTTGTGTATCTGTTTGGATTTGTTTGTGCACTGGCGATTTCTAGAGTTAGGGTTTCGTGGATTATGGTGTTTCCAGCTTCTGCTGTTGTATTTGCTATTGGATTTTCAGTTGGATTGGTTAAAGGGGGGTCACTTGAAAGGATTGAGATTAAATGGGAAAAGAAAAAAGCTAAGTGATGAATCTTTGAGAAGTTGCATTGTAGAGTTAAAGCGGTATTATGCGAGGGGTTTGGATCTGAAAAATAGTATTAGAAGAAGCATTGAAAGCAATCAACTCACTCTGAATGATTTAGAAGGTTATGTAGAAGTTATAGATTCTGTCAATATATGTATGCGAAACACAATAGATTTTGTAGAAAGTTGTGTACATAGTATATTAGGTGGTAAGCAAGAAAAGGAGGGGGGTGTGGATAATGAATCCAGTAGGAAAAGGAAGAAATCTGGTGAGAACGGGTTGATTTTTTCTCCGGATTTTAATTCATTGTTTGAAGCAAAGTTTGATGATCCAAAATCTTGTAAAGCTGGAGGATTTGGTAAGATGGACTTCGGATGTAGAGGTTAACAATAAAAAACTAGAAAACATCTTAACTTCTCCAGCCAAAGAAGGAACTCAAAGCTCTGCACCAAACCGAAGATTGGAAAATGTGAGTGCTAGTATGTTTGATAGCCCTTTCGATAGCTCTAGTAGAGGTCGAGATAGAGTTGGGAATTATGTTGATGGGACTGGACTGGAATTTATGACTTTTGAAAATGAAAAGAAGGATTTTGTTGAGACAAATAAGACTGCTAAAACAGTTTTTGACCAGACAATCTATACATACCAGAATAAGAAATCAAGATTCGTGAGCAATCAGCAAGTTCATTTGAAAGATTATCAGGATGAGGTTGAAACGATGTCATCTCACAATACTTCATATGATTCTGTGGATGTTACTATCAATATGAACCATATAAAAAACTTCAGCTTCTTCTAGTTCCCAGTTGAAAAGCAAGACCATGGATCGAAATTATTTGCATCTTGGAAATACAGAAGATGACCTATTAAATTCTCAAAGATATGCTTTCGAGAATGAGACTTTCAAGCCGAAGAGGAGACCAAACTATTCTGATCAAGAATTTCCATATGACAACACCTTTGGTTCTTCTCCGTCATTACTTGATGATGGTTTAGAATTCAATAGGTGTCTTGTGGAAGCTAATGATCTTTTAAAAGAAGCAAAGGGGTGTTTGACGCAACAAGTTGATGATGGTAGAGCGGATCATGCACTACATAAGTCTGCAATGCTACTCTCAAAAGCAATAGAACTGAGGCCGATGAGTTTATTGGCTGTGGGTCAGTTGGGGAATACATATCTCCTTCATGGAGAACTAAAACTGAGAATGAGCCGGTATTTGAGATCCCTACTTGTGAGACCTGATCCCTTTCTAGTTGAAGGGTGGGGGAAAGCAAGCAAAGAACTTGATGAACAACTTGTTAATAAAGACAAGATTAGATCTGCTCTTGTAACCGCTTGTGAAGAATGCGAAGAGCTACTGATTAAGACTGGAGAAAGTACAGATTGGCCATCTCAATTGATGGGAATGATATGAAAGCCTTGTATAATTGGGGCCTTGCTCTTTCTTTTCGTGCCCAGTTGATTGCAGATGTCGGCCCTGTAAGCATTATTCTCTAACATGGATATCTTTTTTTTTTCATATTGAGCTTAGCTCTGAAAATGAGCATGCAAAAGCTCAGCTTACTGTGTAGTTTAATTATTATTTTTACTTTCATCCTACCTGGACTGAACTTATTCCTTTTGAAATTTCTGTAATGAATATGAATACTTTGGTCTTATTACTCATTTGATCTTTTCTTATTACTACAGAGTGCTGCTCTGATGCGGACAAGGTTTTCTTGGCTGCCATAGACAAGTTCGATGCCATGATGTCCAAAAGCAATGTTTATGCCTCAGATGGTACTACAAACCTGCCTGAATCATGTTTGCTTTGCTAATAGTTCTAAAGAGTCCATAAGATATCTGAAATAGATACTTATTTCAGCAAAAAATCGGTCATTGCAGCTCTTTTCAGATGGGGTGCAGCATTGCAGCAAAGGGCTCAGCTAAGACCAAGCCACAGTAGAGAAAAGGTGAAGTTACTGCAGCAAGCAAGACAATTATATAAAGATGCTCTTCAGATGGATTCGGGAAATCCTCGACTACAAGAGGCCTTAGCGTCCTGCAAATCTGAGTCGGAGTATTGGTACACTTAGCTGAGACGTGAAGTACCAGGGCAATGAATATGGCCATTTAATCCCAATTCTGCGTCACTCTTCGCGCTCTGTTTCCGGTATGGTTCTTTTCTTCCTTTCTTGAAGCCATTCCCATCAAAGAATAATGAATACTGCAGAATTAAGTTTTTTAGTGAACCACAGTAAGAGATTTTATTTGTATCATACTTCCTAGTCCAGATATAGAATAAAGGGGGAAACCGTTGAGAGTTTCCGGAAACTATTTATTTTCTCTTTAACTCTTGTTGTACTTTAGCTTCACATTTTGGTGAATATTGTGACTCTTGAGTAATTGCTGCTGAATCTTCTGTTTTAAGTTTTCTTTTGACGAATTGGCACAAATGATCCATAATATTTGCTAGTATTGATGAATTGGTCCTTAATCTTTTTATTTTATTTTATTTGTCCTCAATGTTTGTTAATTTGGATAAATTGAACATTCTGTTAAATTTTAAGTTAGTCAACTATTAGTCAAATGGACATTTATGGAATAAAAATTTTAGGGACCACCAATTTTTAAATTTAATTTTAACTTTTTTATCAAATATTTTTTTAAATAATAATTTTCTCCAAATAAAATTTTTTAATGATTTTTTTTTCAAATAAATTTTAGATAAGAAAAAAATTTAATTAAAAAATTAATTAAATTTAGATTAATTAATAATAGTTTTAGGATCAATTCATTCAATTTTTAAATTTTTTTAAATTTATTTTTTGGTACCAAGGCAACGCCCGCCACAATAACAAACTCCGCAAGCTCACCACTCTCGTCTACATCACCCTCTTCCAATCCTCTGCATACATCATCCTCCATATCCTCCGGCTACCTCTCGTCCAGCTGCTTCTCTCTGATGATAACATCTTCCCCAATCGCTACGTCGATCCACTCTCCTCCTCCGTTGCGAGACGCAAAAATTATTTGTTAATCTAGATTTAGTTAATTTTTTATTTTTAATTAATTTTTTAAATATAAAAATTTTGAAAACAAAAGTATTAAAAAAATTAGTTAAATGTTAATTTAATAATTGGAAGAATTGGTTCCTAAACATCTATTAGTATAATTTAAAAATATTTGAAAAAAAAAAGTTTAGATCTAATTTAAAAATTAGATGAATTAGTCCCTAAAACTTTTATTACATATATGCCGTAACAATTGACTAACTTAAAATTTAATAAAATGATCAATTTATCAAAACTAACAAACATTGAAGACTAATAAACTAAAAAAAAATTAGGGACCAATTCATTCAAACTAACAAAACATTGGGCACCATTCGTACCAATTTGCTTTTTTTTTTTACTATGCAAAATACTAAAGTTATGTTACCCCATAGATGAATTTTTGTGCAGTTTTTACTGTGTTAGATTGGACAAGTTGAGAATTCTACAACCATTTCATTATCTCTTTACTTAACATGCAACATAGGCTTAGGATAGCCCAAAAAGTGGAAGCTTTACACCATCAGAATTCATCCATCCTTGCTTCCCTGGCAAAGCTGCGGAAAACGCTCAGTATTACTCAAAATGTTACTGCCCCCACCACGGTGTAATCTTCTTCGACAACCCAAACACAACTAACGCGGTGTGAGAGTGGCCGAAGCATCACAGCCATCAAGGAACTCCCTCTACTCCAACTAGGCACGGAAGAAGAACAAGACAATTATGAGGAGTGAGTAAACTCATCCATTAGATCCACCATTCCGCCTAACTTCATCTCCTCCAGACTCATTAGATTCTCCGGTGGGCCATCTCGGTCGATATAAGTCGGAAATCTAAGACCAAGAGAGCCATGATTGCGGATGCAGCTGTTTCGTCGCTAGAGCCAAGGGAGAGATTTCTCCTATCAACCTGTTCTCTTCGTCAACAACAGCAGCTGATTTCTGGTCAGTGATGGACTGATCAAAGTAGGCCAATGCTGAGGATGCAGGCTTGTTGTATGCAACGGTCATGATTTCGTGATCAATGATGTCGAGTGACTCAACGGTGAAGCTGGGAACGGGGGAGAAGGCTCCGATTGAACCAATGAGGAAGCGTAACACGTTTTCTTGCAAGTTTCGGGAAACCTCTTTCTTGTATTGTTTTGGATTGGGATTATTAGATTTTGGATGCCGGAGAGTATGTAATCAATGGCTTCGAACACGCTGAAAAACAAACAAGGACGGGAAAGTTCAAAAACAGATTAAGAAGAAGCAGATTGGATAGAGAAGAATGCTTGGATTTTTTATAATTACCTGGAATTAGGGTTGACGCGCCTAACAACCGGGGAGCCTTTGAGTTTGATGAAGAACTCTGGAAGGATCCGCCAAGTTTTCCTCTCTGCAGAGAAAGAGAATCGCATCGGCCATGCAGAATTTTTCGACGCACTCGCACGAACAATACGTGTTGTTGTAGCGGCCGCACACCCAAACGCTTATGTGCGTCTCTCCCGACGCCTTCAGCGCAGTCAACGCGTCTGCAACTAACGTGTTGGCCGCTCCGGCAACAAACCCGACACATCTCCGCTCAGAGATCGCAATGCCATACAATAACGGAGTTGCGGCCAGAGACAACTGCCGAGTGCAGAGACAGAAGAATGAAGGCTAGCTAAATATGAAGGATTTTACGCCTGTAAAGGATTCCCACTAATTAAGTAGCGCTTACGTTAAAAGTGTTTAGTTTCTTTCGGGCATGTTTATTGAAATAATACTAGTATTTAATACATTATTTAACTTTTAACTAAGGAAATTAAATTTTTTAAGGGGACTGAATATATTAAAATCGGCATGGAATTAGTTATAGAAGTGGACATAGCGAATTGGGACTGCATCCAGCCAAAAAAATTGGGCCGGAATTAATATAGTCAGCCCTCCGGGCGGCGTTCATCAAGACGGCAATCTGAACGGGACGGCGGTGGCCGCTCAAAAACGGCGGTTTAGAGTGCTCTCCGTCTGCAACAACGTGGCTTTGTCTACCTATACTTTAAAACCCGTGTCTCCTACTTGCTTCCCGCGAAATGTCGAGACTGCCCCTACTTTTCCGAATATTAACAATACAATTACGATGGCAAGGCCGTAAATTCTTCAAAATCGGTGCCCACTCCTACCACCGACCATGATTTAGCCCCGTGCGCTATTAGCCTCCTTCACACCATCGCTCTACCCAGATTTCCCTTCTTCCTCAGCATCCTCCTTCACACAATCGCTATACAGCATTCATCTCCCTTCACACCATCGCTCTACCCTCAATCTCAATCCCCTTCTTCCTCAACATCCTCTTCCACGCCCACTACCTCCTCATCGCCGCCCTCACCCGCCTCGGCCTCTACAAGCCGCCGCCTGAGGAGTCGACGGACTCCGCCGCCACCCCAAACACGAGATTTCTTACGGCTCCTCTTCGCAGAAGCGGTTGATCGGCGGTGAGGATGAAGAAGGAAGATACGGTCAAGTTGATAAGCGCCGATGGTTTCGAATTCGTGATCGACAAAAAAACGGCTATGATTTCTCAGACTATCCGGAACATGCTTACCTCTCCAGGTCTAATATTTCTAAACTTCTTAATTGAAAAAGTTGGTGATTTTCAGAGATTTTTAAAAAAAAAAAAATTGGAATTTGATTTATCTGCGGATATTTGAAGTATTTGTGTTAAATAACTGTAATTCTTGCAAAGAAATTCCATTTGTGTCTTTACTCTCAAACAAAGATCTACCCGACCATCCCCTCCAAAGTTCGCAAGTGTTAAACCCGCTTACACAAATATTTATGTTATCGGTTAGCATGTCCTACCTCTTAGTAGATTAAAGCAGTGAGAAATACAGGTAAATTTGTACTTTTCCCTTTCCTTTTGGTTTTGTAGTTTTTTACTGGTGTGCTTGCACACATTCTAGGTGTTTGATAAAATTCCTGAACTGGTTTTTGCTTCAATTAGCTGTAATGTTATTCCCAGAGGTAATGTGATTTTGTATATATAATTTTGTTGGATATAGAATTATGCATGATTCATTAATGATATTTTCCTGAACTTGTGAGGGATGGATTTCTCTGTTTCTTGATTGCGACTTGATTAAAATGTTGAATATTGGCTTTATGTGGGGAGTTTAAATCTTATGTGCAAATCTGGAAATTTGTGTCATCCAGTGTAGTGGCGTTAAGTCACACTTACATTATGTATAATTATGATATCATCACAAGAGATAATGTATAATTCACTATGAACAAGGCTATGAAACTAATCCGTGGTTGCTTTCTTTGCTTATGTATTCATCCGCCACCAATTTTTTGAACATGTAACTATGGAATACATCAATCACATTGAGTATATGTAAATTATATGTGTAACAATTTTCTTATATCTAGTGAAGTGCATTCTAGCAATATATTTGGCAGTGGAGTGGAAGAAATATAGACTACTGTTATTTGTTAAATTCCAATTTCATAGCAACAGAGCTTGATGAGTTGGTTGTCATTGTGAGTCTACTTTTAGTTTGATAAAGGCACAACATGAGAATTGAGTTTACTACTAACTGCATATTGTGTGGAGATAACATGATGAGTTGGTTGTCATTTTCCGACCGACTCTAAATTGTACTAAGTGAGTTCTGCCCTTTCGTCCTTGTCGTTACAATTCTCTCACATAGATCTAGTTTTGGATACCCTCTTCACACCGCCAGGCCCCTTATTGACATATTTAATTCAAACACATTCACATACTCGCCATCTCCCCTCGCTGGCCACCACTTAGTTTTTGTAGAGAACCGGAGCCTATAGGAAAGACATGATCATGCTGTAGATGAGTTTGAGTAATTATGATGGATCTTTGTTCCTTAGAAAATAGGTCAAAAGACAAGTGTAAGTTTTTCTTTCTTTCTTTCTTTCTTTTTTTTGTGTTTTATCATGGGAAGTGATTATGTTAATTCCTTAGATATATGAAAGTCTTCTTCGATAACACTATGATCTATCAACTGCCTCCCTTTTATCCATCTCTACACCCGTACAATTAATGTCCAACAGTGATGTTATCTTATATAAATCATGCCCCTTATACAAAACTATAGAAAAGGTTATAAAGGCAGGGCCAAGAACACTTTTAACATTAGAATAAGCTTTCAGATAATACAAACTTCAAGAGTCAAAGGACACATAAGTGTAGCTTGAGTGTATATCATATGATGAAAACTTAAGCAGATGATATATAGTAGCAGGATCTCAACTTTTCCGCAGACATCACCTAAGATGCCTTAAGATCGTCCTAGCCAACGCTAACCTATCAAAGGAGAAATAAAAAAAATATATTAAGTAGAGGTTTTTACTTACGAGAGTATTTGGTTTTAGTTTGACTAAAAATATTCAATAACAATATGTTAAAGAGAAAAGTAAACCTAATCAAACCTTAGGGATGGAGTTCCTTACCCTGTGGACTTGGTTGTTTTTGCCAGAGAAATCTATGACCTGACCTTTTATTGAAGAAAAAGTCTTTTATTCTACTAAGTTCACTTTTAGATCTGCATTGCTAAGTTTCTGAACACTACCATGTTGGAAACGCTATTTCAGATTTACTTTTCTGGCTTCATATTTTCTGTAAAACTTTGACAGTTCATTTCAAGGCTTGAACACTTTTTTAGTTCAGCTTGCCTCTTGCTTGTAATGAGCCCATAAGTTGTATTGCCCTCATGATCATTTTATTATCAAACACAAGCACCTAGAAGGATATAGGGAACTGACCTATATTAGTATTGCAATTAGATGATAAATAAAAAATCAATGGTTATCTACATGAACAAGTCGGATTTACTCAAATCTGAAAGCCACGAATGCTTGCTCAGTTAGATAGCTATTTGCTTGAACTTCAGCTCTTACTTTTGCTTCATTTCAAATTACCTTCTTTTTGCTTATTTTTATTCTTTCTCTCTGCTTGGTAATCTGAATTAGTGTGAAAATGACTTTAGATTCATACTGTTGATTTCCAATTTCAGTTGTGAGCACTCTTCTTTACTCATCGATATTTACTGGGATGTAATTGTTCAACTTATCAGTCTCTGCACACTGCATGTAGAAGTATTTTGCACACATGTTTGGGCTCATTCTATTATACCTTCATCTCTAATGGAGTTATGTAAAATTATAATGATGCTATCTGGCAATGCAAGATTTATGTAAGTATTCCTAGGCATAGTGGAGTGGAAAGAAGATGAAGTAATATGCTGCCAAAGTAAACAGGACTGGATTTTTTTTTTGTTTGTGGGTGTTTTTTCAAGGTTCCTATAATCCTACTTTCAATTTCAATCATCCAATTTGTTTTATCGATAACAAATTTACCCTCCACTATGCCTAGGAATACGTACATAAAAATATCTTCTACTAGAAACTGTCATGTATGTATTTTGTATGATCCAAATATTTATGTGTTGGCTTAACAATATGAATTTTCAACCCCATTTTGAGGGGAAAAAAAGCGCTCTGCAGCCTCTGGTAGCAAATTTGGAATCGATCGTTCTTGGAAAGCAGAAGAACATATGAGCCATGTCTTCAAGAAAGCTGATACCGACATGAACAAGAGGTTCGGTTCTCTCTCTATCTACGACTCCGTCCAAAGTCCTTGTCCTACCAATAAAAGTTTCCAACTAATTATTGTATATATTTTCTTCATGAAATAATGAAAAGTTTTGCGATTATCTTTAGCTGCATATGTATTAGTTTGCACTAACAGAAAAAGCGGCTAAAGTTGCAAAAATAAGAGCTTGAATACCACTCATAAATAATCTAACATAAGTAGAGAATATCGATATTGCCTTCAATTTTAGATGTATAATGTTTAATTTTGCCCTCAATTGTAAGCATTTATCAGTTATGTCTATTGTAGGGTTTATAATAATTTTCGTGCAGTAACTAATGTAGCGAACATCATCAGGTTACAAATACACTGCACATAAAATACATTAGGCATCAATTTGTACACGGGGTATGATCGAAAAACCGTGCGAAGCCGGTTAAACAATGCGCTAGTTCACCTAGATTTCTATTGTTCTTGTGATGATCAGCATCATTCCGTTTCGATTAAAGACCTTGCTGCGTATATCTCACAAGGAGATTTTAGTTGCGGCGACGGCGGTGGTCATGCAGCCGCCGCCGCAGAGGGACTACTGTATTTCTTTTGTTGATATTTGTTGGTTCGTTTTGGAATACATATGTGGATTAAGCACATGTTGCTGAAGAGGAAATGGAGGAGAGATTTTATGGCGGTGGCGGAGAAAACAACCGTCGAAAAAGAAGATACCGGAGAACCCGCGAACGTGCAAGGTCAGCTGCCCATGCAGAGCCTCCAATAGAAGAGGGAGAAGGCTAGAAGCAGAATTCTTATTAGTCAAAGGAAGATATTAATTTATGCTAATACCCTTTATACCCCTACCTTTTACACTACTAATTTCCACTCCAAAATTTGTGGACCAACACCCCTTTGAGATTCTTAAGAGAAATATACCGTATGAAAACCACAACTACTATCTCAACCACTAAGATTCTTTAAGGCTTCCATATATGCCTCGACATAGACACGTAACGGGTTTATGACTATGAGTATTCAATAAGTGAGATGGATACTGCAGCTACTTTAGCCTTAGATACGATTCCCATCAAGAAATAGGACACACTTTCCAAATTTAGTACAGGCATCGATTTGTCAAGTAAAAAAATTTGACATCATTTGAAATGCTTTCAAATATTCTGTTGACTGTGATGTAATTCCTATCATACATGTCAGTTAGGATGCAGCAGCAGGCCAAAACAACACCCATCAGATTCCAACATCAAACATATACACAAAAACACCAGCTGGACATGAGGAGTGGGATTGATAGAAAAGCTGCATTTCGTGTTGTGAGGGTAAAGAGGATACCGATCAATCTAGACGACCCGAACCCACGTCCCACCGCACATCGGGCACCCGTAAGCCCACCGGCTGATCCACCATGTCTCTTTCTCATTCTGGTTGGAGGGAGTAGTTGAACCAGGTGAAGCAAAAGCAGAAGTCTGCCGCAAGCATCTTATACACTGCATCAAGAGTAGGCACATTTGACTATGCAGAACAATATATCTTTTGCAAGAACGAGAATATTTCAATTTTTGTCCGCCTATGTCCATTTCTGGTACTTCCGGTTTTTAATCTTGCAACTTTTAAAAACATCCATTTTTGCAGAGAGTGTATTTCAAAAACCCCTGTTCTGTTTTTAATCATGTAACTTTTAGACGACTCAAAAAGGGACGCATGAGTATATGACTATATTCTCTATCAGAAAGAAACAAAAAATAAATAAATGGACGGTTGTTCATATTATAGGACCACAAATTGACACAACCACGTTATAGGACAAAAAAAAGGGACAGATGCCAACTTTCTCTAGCAAGAACACAAAAAATGGTACTCCCTCCGTCCCATTTGAAGCGACATGTTTCCAAAAAAAGGAAATAACTTTCTAAAAAAATTATAAATTATCTCCTACTTTATCATTTCTCTCTCCTACTTTATAATGTAACCTTTCACTATCTCACATCTTCTCTCTCATACTTTATCATCTACTCATCTCTCGTACTTTATCATCTACTTTCTTAATTACCGATCCGAAAAGAAACGTGTCGTTTCAAACGGGACGGAGGGAGTAGTATTTATTTTGAAAGTGAGCAAAGGAGAGATATGATTTGGTTAAATTATGACATACCTTGTACCATGTCCCTTCAAGCCCTGTTTTCCATACAGCTGTTACAACGTCTCTTCGGGATCCCATGATACCATAGTATGCCCCGAGGCCCACTGAGGTATTCAATCCAAAAGCTGCATCTCGTTCGGACATCCTACGCTTTCTAGGCCACAGGGTGTGCGTCCCGCTATAAGCATCATCGTTTTGAGAACTTGGTTCCACCAAATTCATTGTGCTGCTAAATTTAGCAGCATCAACTGAAAGACTTGTATCGTCTTGATCTGACCAAGGCCCACCAAACATGTTCCTCTTGTGCCATTCTTCAGCCGGTGGATGGAGTTCCAGCTCGCGAAGAAGTAGACCTGCGGCATCTGCACCTCTAGGCCGAGGCATATTCTGCAGTAGAAAATAAAAGTAAAAAAAATGAGATTAGCATGAGTAATCAAAGCCAATGAGTATTTAAAGTTATTAAACTCCAAACTACAGAGAGCCAAATCACATAAGAAGTTATCAAGCATGTATATCTTCATCTACGATAAGTACCTGCATATGAGGTCCGAGTGATGCTTCAACAACCTCCGGTAAAACAGTATAGTTTCCATCAATGTAATGAAGGCGGACTTGGATGTTGCTGCTCCCCACCTGTGAAAGAGGCAGTGGATGTGCCAATCCTGATGTCCTCCGGCAGAGATCCATAAGTATAAGGAAAAGGACCTTTACCTGCAAGGAAATCAAAAGATCCTACGATTATATACAGAATAAATCAGGCATCCAAAATGATGATCATGTCGTAATAAAAGATCCTGCGTGTTATCATAAACAGCTTCTAGGTGCGACATAAAAAACAGCTGTTCCACATGCCATTCAATCAATAACTAGTAAACACATTACTTCCTTAGTTCTGACAGTGTATATCTGAAAGCCTTTCAAAATATTTTTTTCCTAATCAAACAATGGAAATAATAAATGCTGAATCAAGTAAATGTTTAAAATATCGATTACATGCTAGATTTATACCATTAATAAACAATTAAA